>JARDVA010109321.1:0-11316 GCA_030265315.1 Mopalia swanii
AAGTGGGATTTACTGATTGCCGTTATGTTGTCAGCGCCCTTTCATCTTACACAGCAATTCTTACCTAACATGAGAAACAAAGGTGAGTTCTATACGGACAGATAAGAATCACTTCACACTTACTTTTATGGTCGAACAGGTACAAAGCAAAAGAAAATAAAGCCAATGAATAAAGAAAAAACATGCTAAATTATTAGAGTAAATTAAAGCTGTCTAAAACTGTCTCACACGTTGTTCAAGCGTAGCCCAAACCTTTTTAAATATAGCCATATATTCCGCCAAAACACAGTTTACCTATACCTACATGTAATCCATACGTCTATACATAGTTCATAGACTGTCCTAGCAAAGTGTAAACTTTGTTTAAGCTCTCTCAAAATTTAATCCAAATGTAGTCTAACAATTATCAAACATTGTTTTAGTGTAGTCGGGGTAAAGTAGGATTCTAAGAAGACGTCCTTAGTTGGTATGATTTGGCAAACAGTCCCAATTAAACTGCAGCTAATATTCTATGGAATGTTACATACAATAAATGGCAGCATCAACTATTTCTCCACAAGGTATATACAAGTATATGACAACTCTCAGGATAAAACAAAATATTTAAATTTGTATTATAATGGGCAGTAGCAGTTTTGCATTCAACTTACCATCAACACATACGACTTAAATATATGATACAGTAATACAGCTTGTAATGAGATTGCCATCGCCTGTGGGATCAACAACAAAAGGCCATAATGCTGCTTTTACTTTAGAAACGGTATCAATAATTGTTTCTTGTTCATATGGAGAACGTGACATGGGGTCGACATTTGTATTGTTCTAACCAGCTTAATAAAAATTATAAAGTCCCAATTTCCATGGTGGGCTACCCACCTATGATATATGACACCCAACTGAGCACTGCCCAAATATTTCAATGGGCTTTGAAGCAGAATCTGAGTTTCTCTCCAGCAGTCCACTTCAATGCACGAAGTTCCAATTTGAATGCATTGTAGTATTTGGCATTTCTCTCAGAAGGCCATAGTCATTTACCAGCACTAGCAAAGACAGCATTGCACCGAGTCTTAAAACTGGCATCAGCTGTCACTAGACTATGAAGTGGGGAGGCATAATTTAAAGGCAGTGTAACAAACGTATGGTAACATCAAACAAAATCTTACAGTAGCACAATATGAAGTATTATAGTATTGTATAGTAATAGTTTGAACATCATGACCTGATACAATGTGTCTAAAAAAATTTACTTCTTATTGTAAAAGAAAACATTTATTGGCTTTAGTTTAAACTCATGCTCGTTCATAATTATACAACTTCTTGATAACCACTTCTAGTTTTGTGATTGAACATAACGTTTCGATACATATGGTTGTATCGTCATCAGGTGTAAATTGTGATGATGATACAGGCATATGTATCGAAACGTCGTGTTCTATCACAAAACAAGAAGTGGTTATCAAGAAATTGTATAATTATGTCACATGACTTCTAAATGTCGTTCAAAACCATGTTCATTCAGTCTATGAAATACCTGGTCTAGTCTTTCAAGATGACTATAAAAGCATAAGAATGCAATGTAAGGGCATTAGCAAACTTTCCCACCGTGTATCACCAAGGCAGTATTCCATTCGTCTTTGAAACGTCACGAGAGCAGCACCTATTCCAAATGGCACTCATGTCCACTCTTTCTAATTCACGTAAGCAGTAAGTTTCGCCATTTATCAAACCAAACAATTTGTTTGAATTTACGATTTCGACTCATTTTAGTGAACTACGTTTGGGCTACTGTTCAAGTGGTTCGACTAACTTTGGACTGCGCATGAATAAGTTACCGAGATAAAGTGAGTCCCCGCGATAAAGTCTAGTCCTCACCTTGTCGCACTGGCAGCATATCCTGGCCTAACGAGGGGAAGATTAAATAATTTGTTGTAGTAATCGGCAGTACAATGTAACGTGATGCCATGATGCCATATATCCCTCTGTTCAAGGAAGAACGATGTCGTCAAAATAATGAAAACTCGACTTTCTACCCTACGCGAGAAGAGTAAATATGGGAAGGTGAGAAATTAAATAGTCGCTATCCACCATACGCCTTGCCTCGGGAAAATGAGACGGTCATTAAATAACACTTCTTCAAAGGGTTGTATGATGTAAGTGGATGAAAAGGCTGTCCGTATCTAATCTCACTAAGCGTGTTTCTATACTGTTTAACTTTAATTCAACAAATCAGTTTAGTTTCCGTTCAAGAGATGACGGAATCATAAACCAATAACTTAAAATTGATATGTTACAGGATGGGGGCGAATAGTCAACCTTGCCTCAGCACATGCTATCGTCGCCTCACCGTTCAAATCGGCGTATTGCGCTGCTAAACATGGTATCGTAGGACTAACAAAGGTACAGTTTTGGTTCATCAACAATGTTAGTACTAAAGGGCAACAAAAAATAATACCACATGTTATGACTCTAGCATTGTACCACCAAAACATTGCGGCATTAACGTGTGTAATTCAACCGGTCACCTACACTCTAAGAAAAAAACGATGTGAAATGGTTTTTCGTATGTCACGAAGGTTCTTCAAAGAACCTATGGTAAATGGTTCTTCAGACAAAATCATCGACCAAAAGGTTCTTCGTGGTGAAAAAGGGTTCTTTGCTAAGGAACATGGTTCTTCGTGCGAAATGAAAACGAGTCTATGGTCACGTGATAATTTGAAATCCAGCGTCCATGTTCTCCATTTTGTGATTGTCGAACTGGCCGAAGAACCGAAGAACCTTTTAAGGTTCTAACTAGAACCTTTTTTTCTTAGAGTGTATATATACAGTCACATTATTATAAGCAAAGTAAATTCTGATGGGCACATCTATTGCCTGAGCCGTATAAGGGAATAAATGGTTTAATAAAGCGGTGTAGTCCTTATTAAGCACGAAGATAAAGATAAGGAACGAGCGTTTTGAAACGGCAAAAAACAGATTTTCTCAAGAATACTCTGAAAGATCTTAGAAACCGTGTCATTGATATGCAAAAGTTAATTATTTGGACTGTTTTAAAATCGGTTGACCAAAATATTTCAGATAATAATAAACAATTTTGGTACGACCGCAACATGTAGTCGTAAAGAGAGATAGATAAAGATTCTGAGTGGTAGGTTTGCTTACCTAAGTTTACCTCTGTCAGTTACTTTTAACAAATCTCTTTTTATGTCATGGGGGTGGGAGTTAAATCTGAAACCCATGCCTCTACAAGGGCGATGAAGATAAGGAAAGTACCAAGTATTATAGGCCTGTTTCATTACTAGTATAGGGTTTTGTCAGCGTTTTTTAGATATTGGCTTAACCTTTTTTTTATAAACATGTTTATAAAGTCTTTTGCGCTGAGCGAAAGGAATTTTTAAAAAAAGGATTTAACCAATACAAATTTAGTTTGCTTTACACATATTGTGTCCAGGTCTGTGAACAACTAACTCCATGTATAGGCCTAAGCCTTATTCACAGAATTGGACATTTAGTTCTGTTTTTCAGTGTCAATGTTTATATATCATTTGCGTGCATGTCAATGTGTTGGATACATTTTAGCCATTCGCTAAATAATAGAACAACCATAGAGCTCAACATCACTGATCAATACAGCAACCATAAACACAATTTAACATGAGCTCGGTCACGAAATTTTGTTGTCGCGTAAGCACACGTGACAAACTCATACATTCCTGCTGTTGTGAGGTATATTGTTTTGTCTGGAATGACCGATCTGATCAATGCGCCCTATAATTTGTTTATGACAAGCCGATGCTTTTCGCTGATCGGCAATATTTCAGGGGTGTTGATTCAGATAGTCTTAAAATCCGATTGCCAAGATCTTTGCTGGCTCATTAATAACTTTTAAACAAAAATGGTAGTATACAATTGCTTTTATTTATAGGTGGTTGCATTGGAAACAGCCGGAAGCGGTGTCACGTGTAACGCCATTTGTCCTGGATATGTTGACACAGAATGTAAATATTAAATCATTCGTTTTTGTCGTTTGGACGATTGCTTCGGTTTTATTAATTCTGATTTACATTAATGTTTAATTGATACGGTTATGGTAAAGAAAAACACCAATACAGTCGCTTATAGCAGATTAAATCACTATTCTAACCCTCCGTGTGGTGCACAAATATACATAATAAAGAAGACAGCTCGGGGGAATTGATGAGACAACCAAGACCGTCTTGTTTATCGCTGTTCCGACTCCGTCCCTTAATAGACTCGCTTGGCAAGGGCTACCAATAGATTAAATCCATCTAAATAACAAAAACAGCTTATACTGTTAATAAATAAATTCATTGTCCGTACACTAACTGGATATTTTCCAGGGGGTAAACACCATCTACATCCCAGTTTACGATTGTTCATCTCGCAAAATTTCACTGATAACAATATAAGACATGACCGCCTCCACAAATTTTGTTTTCTAAATTTTATAAACCTTACACCACAAAAAGGGAATAGGTTTTCTCGAATATAGTTTAATAGCATTAAAATATCATAAAAATTGTATTGAGGAAAATTTTCTGCAGCGTCGTTCGCTGTTTTCCATCGCAGTTAAGTCAGACAGCATTGTCATGGCAGCACACGATGATTGGGGAAGTAACTTCTTATTTCTGATTGGCTGGTGGTAGTCTGCTTATGCACGGGGAGGAGTTTGGAATAAGTATTTGTGAGGCTAATCAAAATGCCCCTAAATGTTACTTTTCGGGTTAGAATGATGTTTAAAACATCGATACTGGTCATAGTATTGTTGCTAAGACCTCTGTCATTACGTCGTCAAAACCTTCCACCAATCGAGAAAATGAATAAATCAAAAAATTATTCAGTGTTTCAGAATCAGATTCGACAAAAAGCTGCGTCTGAAAAAGTTCCATACCCGGAGGCAAAGGTACATAGATGCAATATTATTTCATTACTTGGTCTTTAGTCATCCTAAATTACCCAATTAGATCGATATTAAATTACTTTCTATAGACTTTAATACTATATTGCATTATGCGGTGATACATTGTTAGTAATTTATGTGTTAAATAGTCATTCTCTTTTATTGTAAGTTGCCGATTTCTGTGAAAATGTCAAGAAAATAAGGGATTGCTGTTCAATTTGTGCCTACATTTACGTGTTGTGCCTGATTTAAAAGCCCCAAAAGACATTTCGAATGCCCGTGACTCCGTCTGGAAGTCACTCTTACATGCAGTCTAATCTAATTAAAATCAGCGCTCCCCGTGTTTTGTTTGTCGCTATATTGAGATCTAGCGGAATCACTCTACTTATCCTGCTCAATTCCGTAAAGCTTACGTAACAGTTTCAGTTGTCCAATAAAGACACAGATAACACGAGGCTATGAACAGCACCAAATTCAGCTAAATCAAGCCGAAGTCATCCGAATTTCCTCAGATAGAATTGTGCGAACAATTTTCGAAACAAAAATACAGATTGAAGGGTTGTATTTGTTCTGGAAATTTGCTGCAAATATTACCGAAAGTGACGAGTCGGCATTCATTGCCTCTTGATGAAGTACCCTTATACACAGGGCAAGGTCGCAACTGGGTGTCGTGGAAAGCCTATTTTGGTACATCCGTCTTTAACATCACTTTGGCAACTCATATTTCGTATGTTTGTTGTTATGCTTTTATGTATAAACGCTGTGCACAATATATCTCAATATTTATTACTTTGAATTTCAAGACAATTTCCTGAAGTCTTTTCTTCTATGTCTGCAAAAGCATTCTACATTTCAGTAGTCCCAGTGTTGTTGTTTGTTTTCGGATAGGCTTGCTTTAACCCTTTCTATGGAATAACTATCCGAATTTATAAACGTTTTCTTTAGGGATTCTAATGATAAGTAAATATGGGGTGAATTTTAATAACTGACTGTCCGTTTGTCTTCCTGTGTTTTAACTTGACCCTCTTATTACTTGTGCCCTTTTCTATGGGATAACAGGAGACCACAAATCTACTGACGTCCTCCGCGATACAGTCGTCGACGACACACAACCGAAACAAGAAGAATCGGCAAATAAGACAGCGGGCGGCCGTATCACGAAGAACCTCAAAGACGTCAGCCACAGGCATGCGCCCTTTAAACGGAAGTAAACATTTTCTGTTTGCCTGATGACGACCGCACAATTTACTTAATTTACCGAATATCACTACGCAAAATATTTATGATGTATGTATGACCAAGCGGATTATATACGATGTCATGGAGATAAGACGGCGACCGTCTAAATCAAATGGCTGAGTGGTTCTCTGGCTAACATGTTGCTGTTGTCGTTGTTGTTATTTTATTTATTTTTTTAATTCAATTTCAGGAACGCTTCCTAGCTCATTATCATCCAACTAAACAAGCAGTGACCATATCACAGGTATGGTTGCCGCTTTAATTGATGGATTTCTGTTTTCAGTCATATAAACTTGAGAACCCGAAACTACTGGAGTTTGATCTCAAAACTGCTCCAGGATCAATGAAATGTTCATAGGCCTACTGTCCTAGGTATCGAGTTTGAAAATGGTACATACAGAGATATATTTGGTCGAATTCCGTTCAGTGAATAATTTAATTGGTTGAATTCCGTTCAGTGAATGTTTTAATTGGTTGAATTCCGTTCAGTGATATTTTACTCGGTTGCTTCTATTTGGTGCCTAACGCCGTGCTTAAAGGAGGTTCAAATGGGCCTACACTTCTCCAAGAAAAGAGGGTATTACTAAGAGTGAAATGCGCTAATCTAGCCAATGGGATGAAAATCTATTAAGGCTACCTTGTAATGAAACAAACACTCCTTAAACTAATGTTGTTGTTTATTATTATTATGTTAATACAGGTAGCGGAATTCGTGAATTTTGTATGCTCCAAGTCAGCTGATCAAATGACAGGGACAGTTCTTACAATGGACTCGGGATGGACTGCTCGCTGACCGCTCAACAATTACTTCAAACAACAGCTGAGAAGATATTTAAGAGCCCAGACTACCGCTAGTGGAAGACCCATCATTAATGCCGGCTTAATACATGCAGCACTCGGTTTTCTCTCAACTGGATTCGACACTTGCGGCTGCAATAACTGTAAAATCCAATTCGAAAGACTACTTGTTTTAATTTATTTCTAAGCCTATTTTTAAATAATATGAAACGGAATTGAGCTTATGCGCCAGAGTTAACAAGACTATGTATAAGTCATTGTTTGTGTGTTGGTCTCGTCACTTTCCAGTTTGTGGAAGACGAATACCATTTTATCTTAATCTGAAAATAAATCCTGCTTGTATTGGTGTTTTAAAACTCTGTTAACCACTCATATGGATATTCAACTGAAATGTCAACATGAAAAACAGTATTTGAATACTAGTTTCATCAGAGCAATGGCCGCCGCCAAGTTTGACGATAACTGTAGGCCTACACCTCTAGGTAATCATGTAAATATAGAAAAAGCAGAAACTTGTGAAGAAACGATATGTCTTTAGCTGTATTGTTTTTTCATTATTCATGGAAGACTATTTATTTAAATTCCATTAAAGCCGATTCATTTAAGGCAGATCTTCCAAGGGACATAATTAAGTTTCTTTAGTTTTATACATATTCAAAACATCAGGATCAACAATTGTCGATGTATTTAACCCTATTGTCTTAGGTTACGGGGAGATTTTCAATTAGTTTTGATGCTTTTAAACCATTTCAAGTTTCAAGTGTGTTCTTTCTAGTTTTATCCCCCAGAAAATTCTATCTTCCCCTGTTTATAGTTAAGTAGCTCTATATTATATTGTTACAGAACAAACCATTTAGCACAACTGTTTGCATGTGTTATAGTGAGATTACAAATCTTGTGTATAGACTACTGTGTACCTATAGGAGTTGTATGTGTTTACGGTGAGTAAGCTACTATAATTATACAACTCACAGTTTAGGAACTGTGTGTGAAGAATGGACGGGAAAATGATAACTTTATTCAGAATTTATCCAAAGCAGAAAGACTTTGGAAGAAAAGAAAAGTTTTTCTTTTCTAAAATTGCTATTGCTGATTTCAGAGTTGATGGGTTGACAACGGGTTGATGTGACACTCATCGGTAGTATACTGCTGGTTGCCATAGACACCACAATATTTCGAGACTTACATGTACATGCCCTGAACCAGGAGTCTGGTAGCATTTCAGCAAGAAATTTCAACAACAGATGGCCTTCATAAAAAAGTAAATTTTTATAAATACATGTATTTCAAACATTATATCAAACCCAATTTGCAAATAAATTAACTTGGAATTTATTTGTTGAAGCTGAATAAGCCCTACGGACTAAATCCTTTTCAGCTTCAACATTTAAACCCCAAATCGAATTATTGTCAATAAATACATATGTTCTGGGTTCGAGTTAATGTTTTGAAATATTTATAAAAATTAACTTACATATATCAGAAAACCAAAAGTACAATAACCCGCCAATATGACAGCAATTTGTTTTCAAAATGTCTTGGTAACAATTCTACCCGACTCGAAGTGGCTGTAGTTAACGTGAGAAGAGTCTGGTTCATACGAGCCTAATGTTGGTTTAGCGGACGGAGTAAGAGGCAGTATACAAATCGCGCAGGAGCCGAAACCAGTTAGACATTGTCATCGGCTATGTAGGTTTAATCGTTAGGTTTAATATTATTAAGACAACAAATATAGCAGACATCTCATAGATTGTGTGGGTAAAGTTAGTTTAAGATCTACTCCCCATACTTCTGCTGGCGTGGACATCATGGCTGGGAAGCAATAAAACGTTAGAAGAAACTTTCAATTAAGGACTGCCACTGACGAGGCCTTATATAAGCACTTAGCCTCGTATAAGCGGATACTTTTGGTGTGGATATCAATTATGTGCGTACTGAACCATATAGACGTGGGGGTAATTACAGGACAATTCCTAATGTCACTTGGAGCATAATAGCAGGTAGCTAAAAAAAACGGCAGAACTCCACATAAACGCTTGCTCTTTTTTGTGGATAATTCTTTTTTAACCTGTTCTCAACCGTACATAGTTTTATCTTACTGTATACGCTGCCTACTCGTCATTAGTTTTTCAATGTAAATTGTGGCACGGCTATAATTTGGTCAAGGTAAGTGTTCAAGGGGTAACTGAGAGTTCAACATGGCCTATTTAGTCGGTTTTGAAATTCGACGTGTTACAATCTTTAAAATATACTTGATGAAAGAAATTTATATTTAAAAAATATATAAAATAACTCTCGTGCATTTAAGTAACGAACTTGTTTGCATATACCGTGTCCAGTGCGAAAGGTCCACGGGGCTGAACACGGTTCAATGAGCATTAAGAGTGATTTGCATTTCAATTTGATTTCATTGTCTATGCTTATTCCGGGTATTTTATGCAGATAGAAGGTTAATTAATTATCAGTATATTCTTCCCTTTCATTTAGCTGGGGTGTATTTGTGGCTTAACAACGAGTCTCAATAAGTGTATAATTAACTCACGTAGAATATTAATTATGGTAATGATCAATACGAATATTGAATGGGTAACTGAAGTGTGTAACTTAGAAAACCAAAATATTTAAATACAGTTGATTTAAATTTCTCGCATTAATAAGTAGCCATGCAATTTTTCATTTTATCCTTTGTCCTTTAGTTTGAATCGCTTAATTAAAATATCAAGACAATATAATAGGTTGGCTGGCTGTCTCGAAATTGTGTTCAACCAGTAACGACATATAAAACCATTTTAACTATAAAAACTGATTTCAGTTTTAAAATAATTTGGAAGAGATTGTACAAGAAAAGCAATGACTGCTATCGGTAGTGATCGGAATTCTTCTGCAAAATCGGAAAAACTGACGGTTAAATGCGAGGACAGCAGATCGATCTCTGATATCTTAAAGGTAAGGCGTATTACAGACATATATAGCCATTATTGTTAGATGTGGTCTCTTCTTGTTTTATAAATTGTAAAACTTTCACAAGTCAGATAAACTGCACCCTATACCGTGTATACAGCATTCATAATGCCGTATTATAGCCATTATTGCTAGATGTGATCTCTTCATGTTTTATAAACTGTAAACAGGACAGAAATACTGTATAACGTGTCAGTTAATTATGGTTGCCTCCACCAGTATTCTGTGTTACGTAAACACATGTTACAGTGACATGATGTAGTGGTAGAGAAATGAACATTCATTTACTCTAAGAATCGTTCAATATATCATTGTTCCCTGTTATCGTGTATGATCTACATCACGGTAGCCTCACCATATAGCGCTTCAAAAACCGCATACGTCCGATGGCGTCCGATCTCGAGTGTGATCAATCACACCTTTATTTTCCCTTCTTTGTATTTCCTTTAAAAAGCAAGCACTACTTTTGTAATATCCTGCCTGCCTAAATAAAAAAAAATCTCCGGTTTTCCTTCTGGTGTAGCGTATATAAATATGTTGCTGTTGCTGTAATGGGGCTTTTGTTGTTTTGTTGTATTTTTCCCCCTTCACATTGCCGACGTCATGCTCATGTTATAGGTTGCGTGTTACTTGGATCACTATTGTTTATTTCAGATCACGAATGCAATACGTTTAGCAAATACTCATACACGAAGCAATATAGATGGATAGCTATTTTGCAAAAATCCCTGAAATAAATATTCTTATTTTCGTTTTAGGTTTCTTATCAATATATTTGGATCATGATGAGATATAGTAACACTATTACCAACAGCAAAGAGAACAAAGTGTTATAATAGAAAATTTAATATCATGTCATTTATGTAAATTAGAAATAAGGTCGAGCCAAGTGCAGAACCTTGTGGAACACCACAGCTCACATGAATACTTTTGAAAAGCAAGTGATGGTTGACCCCATGAAAGCCGTAATGGTTAAGTTTTATAGTAAAACAATATTATTTAGAGCAGCAAAAGCTGTTGATATCTCAAGGAGGGTCACAAGACTAAATAATTTAACCTATTTTGACTAGATTTATTCGTCATATAAATAAAGAGTGATTTTATATAAACTGATATCGACTAGGATTAATATTTTATGTAAAGTTAGAAAATCAGTCGAGATGAAGTTTTTCCATCATATTACTAAAACTGGAAAAGCTGAAATAGGGTGAACAGAATGGATATCACTTTATCTAGTTTTAATATAATATTACTTTACTAGACAGACTGATATTCATCATTATCAAACTAGAGGCTATAATTTTATCTTTCAGATTCATAATTTAAGTCTAATTTATCATTAAATACATTAAAAATATCTGGACCTCGCGAATGGAATAAACTTCCCTTGAACCTTA
>JARDVA010109432.1:0-11313 GCA_030265315.1 Mopalia swanii
CGTTGTACATCAATTATCTGCCAAGGGTTGTAATGCAGAGTTGCTCGGATATAAAACCCTTGGCTAGAGAAGATGGGTAACAGAAGTCAGCTGCTTGAACTAATAATGTCAATATAAGCAAGCAAGTTAGATTAATACTGATATCGTCAATAGCCAAACATTTGACCATTCGCGTCCAGATCTGCATTCTGAAATCATGTAGATTTTAAAAAAAAACACCAATATTTTCCCTGTTAAGAGGGGTCTAAAGAGAATCGCTTGAAAGAGAAGCTTAGTGCTAGAGGACAATTAAAAGATTACTCCTTTCGTATTCCGGTATGACCATTATACAGAATCAAAAAAATGTCGGCTGACCTCTCCATTACATATTACAGCGTATACAACTGAACCATGAATGGCTGTTTTTTTCTTTAGTTGAGGGATTCATGGGTTAGTTTGTATTTTATTTTTAAATATCCGGTTTGCTTCAGTTTATTGTAATTTATACCGGAGTCCCAAACTTTCTGTGGCTTCAGGATTCTCCATTCTCTCCACATGTAGGTTACACATTACAACTCAGTTTCCAACGTGTACTCAGAAACATGTCTTTGAGGGTTTATCTGGAAAATTAGATGCTTTACTTGTTTCAATTAATCTGGATAGTTTGGAAATATATACTATAGCAGTCTCTTCTGTTGAATTGCATCCACGCCAGACCCAAGCTCACTAAAGGTGTCGTGTTATTACATGCGGAGTGATTGGTCTTCACTAGCGATGCCAACTCAATGATCTCTACCGAACAGCTTAACACAAATGTATAAATCCGAAAAGGAAGTTTAAGTAACCGTTAAAACGATAATTTGGAAATCTTAACTACAACCTATCTTCCCATATTTTCCAGAATGCATCTTTACTGAGTTTATCTCACTGGCACCACAATCATGTCGCTTTCCCCAACTGAAACCTATAAAACTACTTTTTCCGACTCTGAGAAATACTGTAGTGCTGTGACAAATTCTATATATCCTATTTATTTGTGTTTTTTATGCTAAAGTTGTCATGATTTATTCTTAGAATTGTCGGCAGAAGTTAACGATTTAATTGGATTAAATAAGAGTATTGCCGATATAACGCTAAAAGGGAAATTCTCACTACAGTCTATCTCCCAATGTGTCCACACAGTAGTAGCCTACAGTTGTCGATTGAATAGTTGAATAATTCCTACATTTTTCTTTATCACAATTCGTGATTGGAACTCGCTGCCAGACTTGGGAAGATATTTACCAGGCCATTTTAAGTAAATTCAACGGAAATATCAAAATATGTCATCTTCAAAATTCCCCGATTTCTCCGCGTGAATTGAAACCTATGAAATACATATTCCTACTCCGGCAAATATACCAGTGTTGTGGCAAATCCTGTTTACCTTATTAATTTTCTTTTTTTATGCTGAAATTATAATCATTTGTTCTTAGAAAAGTCGCCCAAAATAAAACATGTTTTTTCATTACCCACGATTGAATTGGATTAAATGAGAATGATGTCTGAAGAGTTGTATATATTCGGTATAATCTCTAAATTGGATTAAATTGCCTTGTACTAATGCTTAGTCCGATGCTCACCCAAGGTGGGCCTGGAAAGACAATCCAGCCACCAATTTGAGGGACAAGGAAAGGTGTCAATTAACTTATATTATTAATCAGGCACATTGCGGATATTCCAAGCAGGTCGCAGGCTTACTTCATTGTCTTTTTTTACACTACTCAGAAATATTCGCATGAGAACCGCGGGCGACGGACCTCCGTTTTTGTTTTCTCCCCATGGGGGCTCTTAGAGCTGTCGGGTTGAGAGGAGTAGGCGGTGCCCTTAAAATTGCCTTCTAAGATCACAGCCCACTTAAACGGACTGATTCATTATTGCGGCAAGCCACTTGAGAATCTAACTAAGAGATCTGGCTAGGATAACCGGCATATCAATAACTGGGCGCCACAAGCCCTCTCCAAAACGCATTGATACGATTCTGGGCGATCATTAACACTCGGTAGCCTGGGATAAATGTTGTGAAATGACCTCCACAGTACATGTATTCCTCGAAGAAAGAAAGGCCCAGTTTTCTATTGAGGGCTACTCAACAAAGAGCTAGTATAGGACACAACAAAGCTTAGGTGGGAAAAGGCATGTTTTGCGGTGATATGCGCCAAAGACAAATTAAAAAGGCCGTATCGGCGAAGGAGAACAAGAGAAAAGTAGGATTGATTGGGGGCAAGGAGACGCCACACTGCCCCAGGTAGATAGAGGTTTAAAGCTGCGAGAAACCCGTGGCGACAGCGAGGGAAGACGGCGTGATAAACAAACCGGTGAGAAATAGATGTAGCTGTAGCCGACAAACTGACAGCAGTGAGTGAGAATAACAGAGACACAACAGTACACCTTGCTATAAACACGACAAACTCCATACAAAAGTACTATACAAAAAAGATCAAATACACCAGTAAAATATAACCATTAACCATAGTAATTATAACAATAGAACAGCTTCAATAATATACATTCTAAAATTCATTCCGCCTTTAGATAATCAAATAATTCCCCCCTTTTTTTTTAGATATTTCTGTTCCGATTGGTCATGAGGGGTTTTGTTAACGTCATATACTAGTATTCTATAGAGAAACAAAGAATTAAATAAGATGGTTTATTTTGAATAAATAAATATATTCCTGTCCCTCAACCACCACCAGGAAACACCTGTTATTCCCTTCCAACAACCACCGCCATAAAGCAATTGCTATTCCTTTCCCTCAACCACCACCAGGAAACTATTGTTATTCCCATTCATCAATCACGAACAATAAGCAGTTTTTATTCCTTTCCAACAACCACTTTAACAAAGCAATCAATATTTCCGTCCATCGACCACAATAAAAAAACAATTGTTATTTCCGTCCATCAACCACAATAAAAAAACAATTGTTATTTCCGTCCATCAACCCACCGTCACAAAGCAATCGTTATTTCCGTCCATCAACCCACCGTCACAAAGCAATCGTTATTTCTGTCGATCAAACCCCATCATAAAGCACTGTTATTTCCATTCATCTACCACAAAAAAAAAAAAATGGTTATTTCCGTCCATCAACCATCATCAAAAAGCAATCGTTATTTCCGTCCATCAACCACAATCACAAAGCAATTGTTATTTCCGTCCATCAACCACAATCACAAAGCAATTGTTATTTCCGTGCATCAACCACAATCACAAAGCAATTGTTATTCCGTCCACCAACCACAATAAAAACAATTGCTATTTCCGTCCATCAACCACCATAAAAAAGCAATTGTATTTCCGTCCACCAACCACAATCAAAAACAATTATTTGTCAAAAGGTAAGTGTTAATTCCGTCCATCAACCACCATCAAAAGGTTATTGAGCCCACGGACCCCCCAGAAATGGTTTCTCATCTAGGCCAACCAAAACCAGAAAATCAAAAAAAATGATGTCAATCCAACAGTGCCAAAAAGTCTGTGATGTCCATCAACTAGAACCAGTCATCTCTGCACTAATCACCATCAAAAACCAACTGAGTAAAACAAATGTCAAAAAGCAAATATTTCTGCACATCAATCAGCACCAGAAGCAACCCCTCTACAACATCTAGTATATTCCTAGCATCTAGCATCCCCATTTAGCAATTATTTTCTATCAACCAGCATTTAAAGGCAGCCCATGTCCACCTGTCAGCACGAGACAGCAGCCGATCTCTTTTACATAAGTTTTAATTTAAAATAAAGAAAACCTGGAAGAAATTTATAAAATACTAATGACGCGTACTTAGCTTGAAAAAAACTGTTATTTTAGTTATATTTCCAAAGCAAGGCCAATATTACGTAAACAATTTTAAGCTTGGCTTTCATAGAAATATTGGCATAGGACATTTTGCCGGGGGTTAGGACGGCGATGGTTTCATATATTAAAAAAAAAAGATATTAGTTGAAAAGAAAACTATTTCATTTCTTAAATAAGATAGCAGGTTTTTAAAAATGTTCTGTGTTCGTATTTTCTGCAGATGGTTATAAGTAGGCTATAGTATTAGGTAAGTGCATAGTAGTACTTTAGAGAACCAGATACAAAGAGTCTTTTTTAAGTTTATAAAATATTGAATATATTGAAGATTTGGTAGCTGGTAATAGTAAACTAGTTTTGCACAAGTTTGTTTTTATAGCGTATAGCTAATAAACATTGTCAATAGAGGCGGGGTGTTGAAGATGATTTCTGCCCTAAGCTCCAACCCGCAGACTCTATCGATGTTTATTTACCCTGTCATTCTTTAGCTATCTAATACCCCTGTCAACATCTGTTTTTTCTGGCCCGACCTTCTCCAGTCTTTAAACAAACTACGTTTCTTGCAATTACTTATCTAGCCGTTTATTTCCATTAAGCAGTGGTAATATAGACGCGCTCTCATTGCTGTCGTGTTTTTCGTTAATTTTCGGCTCGAGTTGCCCATATAACCTCTTATATACAAACGACTTCTGTTTGACTGCTAGTTGATCTATTTCTCACTGACAAACTGACGCGGCTCTCGCAAGCTGATAAAAGTCACAGAAAGGCTATCAATTGGGTTCGTTTACAAAAATCAAAGGCTAATAAAACTGCTAACATGTTTAGAAGGGAAGCCTGGAGGGGTGAAGCAGTTGGGCCGGACTGCAGTAATAACTCAGGGCTACAGTTGTTAAAAAATCTCTCCATATTCCTTATGTAACTCAAACAAAATCACCTATCAACTTGGTTCGATGATTATTTCTATGTGAAAAAATTTTACTAGGATAAAAGGTGTTAAACGGTAAGGGTTAGCGGTAAGAAAGAGCACACTGTATTGTTTTCTTGTAAAGTGAGTAGAAGGGAAGAGAGCGGGATCGGTGAAGGCCTCTAACAAACCTATAGCGCTCATCTCTAGCGAATAGAGCGGGATTTGCCGCCAGTGGTCAGGCCCGTCTAGACACTCTGTCGCTACTTTTCACTATGGAGGTATATATGCTTAGAGAAATAACCGGAGTGTAGTCTTTAGCTGATTTCTATTGAAACGAGGGGGACGAGCTGTTCTTACACTCTAACCGGGATAATCTAATCGAGCTAACACAGGGATAAGAAGTTGTAATTTAACGGATCGTCTTTAATCAGTGATATCTGTATCTCTGATTAGACTGCTATCGAACCATCACGCCTCTCTCAAATATACATGAAAGGTAAGTTATAGCTACCTTTATAGTATATTACCTGGCGGCTTTTAACAAAAATGTTGACATTTGTGTAGATCCTTGACTGCTTTATGAAAACAGTTATTACACTACTTTCTTTTCATTAATCTTTGTGAGAAATTTAATTGCATTTTTATATCAATATAGTTTCTTTAGCCTTTACTCGAGCATATACTATCCGTATAATTTCCTTATGGTTAAAGCTAGATAATTGGATGATTTCAAAAGTATGCATTAAATAATAACGTCAGTTCGCATTCAGGACTCTTTTTAAAATCTATTTTACGCATGTATGGTTTTGTTCTATATGAATATCTGGTACTGTTTTTCAGATAAGTGAGCGCCACCCCCTAAGGTACGATGAAATTGAGCGAATACCCCAGACTGATTTTCCTGTTTGTGGGACTCTGGCCGGTGGTTGTTAGTGAGCCTCTTAATAGGAGGACTAACAAACGGCACAATCCGAAAGGGCTAGGGGGGCCTGACAGTCACCTGAGAGGGAGCCGACCGGCCCCATCAAACTCATTACCTATTGTAGACCTAATCGAAGAACCGGACGAGGCCCGCGATCCGAAAGACTCCGATCTGAACTACAAGAAATTAAGACGAATGATGAAGAAAACCTTCGACTCCGCTTTTATGTCAGTTATGGAGCCCAGTGAACGATTACTGAAACCTAACGGAACAGTGGTGTATAGTATCAGGAAAGGGAGACCAAAGGGCAAGATTCCAAAATATATTAAATCAGTTGGCACGTTTGAACTTGCTGATGGGAAAAAAATGAGACTAAAATTAAAGAAAAATCAGAAACAACGTGTGCAGCGATACCTGTGGAGTTACGGTCATTGCCCTGTGCAGTATGTGTGGAAGGACTTAGGAATAAGGTTTTGGCCCCGGTGGATTCGGGAAGGAATATGTTACTCGGGTCGCTCGTGCTCGATACCGCCAGGTATGACTTGTCAGGTGGATACAGAAACTAAGAAAGTCATCTTAAGGTGGCAGTGCCATTCAACAGACTCCGAGTCTAAATTACAGTGTAAATGGATTCATATTCATTACCCTATAATAGACAAATGTAAATGTGCATGTTAGCCGAGCTGCCGGTGTTCAATCAGCTTTCTGTGATCCATTTAAAACTGCTCACTGCCTGTTACAAACTAGATACAAACACTCCCTGGTCCTCCGGACACAGTGAAGGGAGACTGGGTTGTCTGCACAGGACCCTGACGCCCCCTGTTCCTACGGACACAGTGGAGGGAGGATGAGCTGTCTGCAAACGACCCTGACGCCCCCTGTTCCTCCGGACACAGTGGAGGGAGGCTGGGCTGTCTGCAAACGACCCTGACGCCCCCTGTTCCTCCGCCGGACACAGTGAAGGGAGGCTGGGTTGTTTGCACAGGACCCTGACACTCCCTGGTCCTCTGGACACAGTGAAGGGAGAGCTGGGTTGTCTGAACAGGACTCTTGACACTCAGAACTACATGTGTGAGGGAACCCGAACTTAGTGATTCCTGCATTTAACTGCGTACAAAGACGTTTTTATCCCAATGTTGATGTACATATCTCCGTAATGGTGGTATGCGCAGAGAAAGACTGTGTCCCGTTATATTTAGTAAAATGTGTATATTTGTAAATATTTAATATGATTTGTACAGCCTAGAGAGTTTTACAGTTGTAAATACGTGCATAGTTATTTTATTGAATTGACGGAGAGTATTGAGATTTACGGATGTACTCTGAGATGATGATGTATTTAGAGGAGTTCTGTGCTAAATAGTATTTTATGGTTATTCTAGGAATATCTACCTCATTTGAGCAGCCTGAGAAGTGCTGTGAGACTTCTAGAACAGGTGGCTATGGGAGAGGTAAAGGATGAATGAGACGTGTCTCAGACTCACTGTCTACGGGTGGAGAGTCACTATTGCTTCCCCACAAGAACTCAGTCCTCTTAACTATTTCTCGGTAGGACCATAGCCAAGAACCGAGAGCTGCACATAAGTCAATGGTTCATATAGGATTTCTGACGGAAGCTGTAACGGTGGGGCGTAGCGGGCGAGTGACGCCAGAGCACTCCTTCAGCTCGAGCAGTTAGAACAGGTAGAGGAGAACATTAGTGTTTGGAGATGAGGGTACTTCTCTCGACCGATAAGAGACGCTAAAGTGCTCTGATAAGGGCGAATGGGTCGCCTTAAGAGGCCATTCTCTTCCAATTGGTCTCTATTTATATTCACTTGTTGGCCCTACCAAAATTGTTCGTCAATAAATTCAGTGGTTTGTTATAACGTACACAATGTTTATGGACTTTAAATGTTTAGTGTTCAACTGTAAAGATAGGTATAAGATGTTAATATACAGATATATTTGTTATTTATAGCAGATATTACAATTATCAGCCCGTTAAGAGGGTGAATGCGAGACGGCTATTTAAACCCCATAGTAAAATTACGCGACCAGTCGTGCATTGTTCGACTCGATGGCGCCGGCCCAATGTATAACACATAAGGCGGTGGTAACACGGTTCCACGAGACAAGTTAATTATTTTCTTTGACACATACATGGTGCTGTGGTCTCCAGTGGGAAATGGCAGGCATGTGTGTCCACTGCGCTAACTCCGATTCAATTTATAAGCATGAAATTCATGTAATTCAGAATTCTGTCGCTTAACCATAACAACTCGATCGAGATTAAGATATTTTCTCAAATTTGTCTCAGGGAGCTGTTTTAGATGATGTTTGATTTTTAATTAATCGACATCTCGGTGCCAATGGGATTAATATTTGGAAATATATATCAACAGTGATTGGTTAGCCGTAAGATATATCAACAGCGATTGGTTAGACGTAAGATATATCAACAGTGATTGCTTAGACGTAAGATATATCAACAGTGATTGGTTAGACGTAATATATATCAACAGTGATTGGTTAGCCGTAAGATATATCAACAGTGATTGGTTGGCCGTAAGATATATCAACAACGATTGCTTAGCCGTAAGATATATCAACAGTGATTGGTTGGCCGTAAGATATATCAACAACGATTGGTTAGCCGTAAGATATATCAACAGCGATTGGTTAGCCGTAAGATATATCAACAGCGATTGGTTAGCCGTAATATATTCTATCACCAGTGATTGGTTAGCCGTCAGATATATCAACAGTGATTGGTTAGCCGTAATATATATCACCAGTGATTGGTTAGCCGTAAGATATATCAACAGAGATTGGTTAGCCATAAGATATATCAACAGAGATTGGTTAGCCGTAAGATATATCAACAGTGGTTGGTTAGCAGTAAGTCGGTAAAAAAAGAATACATTATTCATAAACACGGTAGCGTTT
This sequence comes from Mopalia swanii, assembly GCA_030265315.1. Taxonomy (NCBI): domain Eukaryota; kingdom Metazoa; phylum Mollusca; class Polyplacophora; order Chitonida; family Mopaliidae; genus Mopalia; species Mopalia swanii. Next base: position 8,579 of record JARDVA010109432.1, read on the forward strand.
CCGTTTCTATATAGTTGTTAGATATTAATCTCTTGTGTAAGTAACAAGATTGAGTCCCAAATAAAGGCGACTGCATGACTAGTCCTAAATACAGGCCCTAGAATAAACTAAGTGTGGAAACCCAACCAAATCTACGACCACACGCTGATTACCAGAATATCAACACACCGCTAATCTTGTCCGGATATTATTGAGGTATTCAATATTGAAGTAAAAACTACCATAATAAATTGGACTAGATGCATTAACTGTACGATATACTTACAGTGCAATGCACTGTCTCTATTAGCAGCAAATAGAAGCCACATATTGATGAAAACACAATGTCAAAAACTGATCGAAAGATAACAAACAATTTACAACAGAACAATTAAACAAGAAGATGCGTTTTGTGTTAATTTTCGTCCATGCGGCAATGTGTTGTAAATGAATTCTGAGGCTACAGGGACATCGAACAAAGCATACGCATTCTTTGCGAATTGTTAAAACTAAATTAATTGTCAGAAGTGTAATTACTGACTCAATTATAATTCTTATTTTCGTTGTATGTTGAATAGACTGCGTACAACGAAACGCTTAATCAGATTTTCGTTATTGTTATAATATGATTCTATTAAATGATCAGTGGGGAATGTACATTATTTGTTGTGCTCCCTAAACATACACATAAATTTGCACTTCCGTGTTTAGCGCTTAGACGTCACATCTAGTTTGATATGCTGTGTATTTTGCAAACCGATTGTTACTGTGTATAACATTACTAATTAATTCTTGCTTACCAAACACCTGCATATCCACTTCTAGTTTTACTCAACATTTATTATTATTCATTTCCTTAAAATGTATTAACCCGATTTCACACAGAACAAGTTAAATGATCCGATTTATACATATTAGAAACGGTGTTCCCCGGCTGTGTCTTTAAATACTTTGACTGTTCCTACCATTGGAAACAGTCGCTGTTTTACCTCGATGCTATATATGCGGTACACTCGTCTATTAAAAAGTCCGCCTGGCACTCTCATGACAATTGTCACCACTGAACATTTATTAGAATAATCTTTTAACAATAACGAGAATCTGATTGAAAGTTTCGTTGTACGCATTCTATTCAACCAACAACGAAAATAAGAAATATAATTGAGTCAGTTTTCTGTGATTACAATCACTAGTATATATTGAACCAACAATGAAAAGGAATATAACACCGAGCGAGCTTTCCTTTATTGGAATTATCTTGAACCAATGACGAAAAGAAGAAACACTGAGCGAGTTTTCGGTTATTCAAATAACCTTTGACCGACAAGGAAAAGGAAAACCTGTAAGTGAGTTTTCGGTTATTCGAATTGTCCGGCTTTAATACCAATACGAAAAGAAAGAAAGGTACGTCAGTTTTCCGTTATTTGAATTACAGTTGATCGACAAGGAAGAGAGAGAAATCTGAGTCAGTTTTCCATTATTCTGCATACTTTTAACCATTTAAATAAAAAAATAAAAAAAGTGGGTTTTTCGATATTCGAAATGTCTTTAACGAGAAGATGAGTGAAACCGAGAGAGTCACATCTACATCAATACAAACACAGAGAAAAAGGATTAACATGAAAAGGCAAACAAATTCATCCCAACCATGGAAAAGTCTACATAAACATCAGTCACTGGTTAGTTTCTACCGCATGTGAAGGCATGTCTAGCATTGAAAGAATGGCCTGTATGATGTGCATCCTTCTAGTCTGCATCAATGATTCCCTTAATGATGTATAACCAGGATCGCCATGTAGGGGAAAAGTTAATGACACACCACTAAAGCGTCAATCTTGAAGTTCATAATGATTTTAACGCGGATGGCGCGACCTCATTCCGACATACATGATTGTACAGGCCATTGGTCCCCTATATAAACCATGCTGCATTTCCTTATCCAAGAACAGTATTTTGTGTCAAAATCTACTCGGTTCTGAGGGAAAAGTATATAAAATCAAAATGCTGTTGAAATAGTGATCCATGCAATATCCCTGGAGCAAAGAGTAGACCATCTGTCATTCTCTGCATACACAAGGGTTTGCCATGGTAGTAGGCATATACTCACGGCTAAAATAAAGTAACATTTGGCGTATTAGTGCTGGTGATATCGGCATTTCTCTATCAGCGAATAGATAGACACACCGTTTAATTCGATAATCTTACATAAGCCTATCATTCAGCGAAAGCCAGGATTCGCAGATTGAGGGTAGTGTGCAGTGAACGCCAATCAAATAGGATATCACGCCACTACAGACAAAATCCTAACCGTGTGCGCCTATAAAACAAGATATCATGGAACTACAGAGGAAACCCTTACCGTGTGCGTTTAAAAACATGATATCATGGAACTACAGGGCAAACCCTAACCGTGTAGTATAAAACATGATACCATGGATCTACATGGCAAAACCAAGCCGTGTACGTTTATAAATCGTGTTACCATGGATCTACAGAGCAAAGCCTAACCGTGTACGCTTATAAAACATAACAACATGGAACTACAGAGTATAAAACCTAACCGTGTACGCCTATAAAACAAACATGAAACCATAGAACTACAGAGTAAATCCTAACCGTGTACGCCTATAAAACAAACATGAAACCATGGAACTACAGAGTAAACCCTAACCGTGTTCACCTATAAAACAAACATGATATCATGGAACTACAGAGTAAACCCTAACCGTGTACGCCTATAAAACAAACATGAAACC
>JARDVA010109765.1:1355-20552 GCA_030265315.1 Mopalia swanii
CTATAGCTTTGACATTGTTTATCATGATATTGTATGATAGTTCTATAGCTTTGACATTGTTTATCATGATATTGTATGATAGTTCTATAGCTTTGACATTGTTTATCATGATATTGTATTATATTTCTATAGCTTTTACATTGTTTATGATTATATTGTATTATATTTCTATAGCTTTGAAATTTGACATTGTTTATCATGATATTGCTTTATATTTCTATAGCTTTGACATTGTTTATCATGATATCGTATTTCTTACGTCATACAATAGTATGAATTACCTTTTTCAATTCGTGGTCATCTGCTCAACAGACCCCATACACGGTGCTTATCTCCATTGATTCTGTCTTTGACCATACATTTTTATTATATTTTACACAGTTTTTCTTCTTCTTTTTTATTTATTTCCACAGACACACGTTTTTTGTTTTGTTTTGTTTTTTACGTGGAAATATAAAAAGTGTCCCAAAATCTTATCTAAAAATGATAACGTATTTCTGTATATATATCGCGAAAGATAAGAATTTACCGGTGCATGCTTCCATTTCTTCAAAGATTCCGAGCTTTGGTTGAAAGCGGGTATATGGTTAAACACATGTTAGTGTGAAGCAGAATTGTGTGCACAGCCATGGCATATAAATCCGATTCATAAGAGAGAACACTTTTAAAATCAAAGCTTGGTCATTTCCATAAAACACATTAAAATTAATATTACGCTAAAAAGGGGTTTATTCTAATATAATAATAATCTTTCAGAAGACACCTATTTTCATAATGAATATACTAATTTTTTTGCTTGCACTGTATTCCATCAAAATACAGCAAGTAAATTCTGCTAAGCAATCTTTCATTTAAAGCTTTTGACAGTTCCTTTTTGTCGATCGTCAGTGGCAAGTTTGCTTTTAAATACAGAACAATGCCAATAAACGTTTGAATGTTTCCGCTTGCGAAGAAGTTTAATATATATTAACAAGTAGAGTAATTGTTTTGTACGAATAGAGAGCGGCTGTTTATAATATAAGGACGATGCTCAGTTGTATTTATTTAGATTTTCTGATATTATACATATATCACTTTGGTTGATATGGGGAAGCCATTGCACCCCATGACCCATGTCTGGTGCGGGCCGCCAAAGACAATCAAAGGAGATGTATGGTGTAAGTAAATATGGTCAGTGATTGTTTAGCCCGGCCACTTCACAGTCCTCGTTACTGATAAACCTCGCGCTCCGACAACCAGTCCGGTTCAAATCACACCTATTTGATTTAAGGGACTGAAATAAGCAGCAGATTCTGTTTCTATAAAGGGACTGAGAAGCACCTGTGTTTGTCAATAAGAAGAACAAAGCTAGGTTTCCTCAGTACAATGGCTTCTTATTCCAATTTAACCATCCATTCAACCCGTAACTCAGAAAAGCGTATACAACCGGCGTGTCAATTGGGTTCAAACAGTTTTTCGATGTAGAAGGTCTATTTCCGCATACAGAAAAACTTGCCACAAGATATGCTATACGTGCAGAAACATAACGGTGATTTAATTGGTTAGAAATTACAGTACACCAAATATAATATAATAACAAAATGGACGTCTAAAATAAGTGCAATGTTATGTAAATTGAAGAAGGATGGTGAGAGGTGACTACCTAACTTGAATCCTGTCGATTCTCACGCAGTGTTCTGGTTTTTGTTAATATTCCCCATTTAGCAAGATTGACGATACAAGAGACCTACACGACCCAAACAATAGTGTAATGAGACAAAAAGTCGCCTGTAGTCTCATATATAATGCACGCCGTATATAGGCTAATTAATAAAACCGTGTCTGGCGCATATATATATTTCACAGGGTTAAAATATTAGGCCTAGTCTATTCCCAAATGGTATATATTTATGGCATTATTTTTTAAGTTTCCGCTCCACTCTGATCATGTCATTATTAAATATAGCAAACAAAAGAACAACAACAAAACCCCCAAGAATAAGGCAAAAGACGCCCCCCCCCACACACACACAAAACAAACCTGGAGATTAGCTGATAAGATATGCTAGTGGGTTTCTTCACATTCACAACTTATCAGTTTAATAAGAACAATCGTCATCTAAATTCAGATCAAATTTAATGCAATCATATACCAAAATCGTCATTAAATCATCTAGTTAATTCACGTATTCAAATTTTACATTAAGACCAATTTAACTGGAGATCATACAAGGGATAAACTATCAATAACTATTGCAGTGGTAAACCATACAAGACTTGACACTATTTTTTTCACACAGATGTGCAAACAAGGCAATTATTACCAATTCCTATAGTCTGTATCATACCGAGTGTGTCTTTACTCAGTATAGACCTGTGCTATAAATGATTGATATAAACATTCCATTCTTGTATTCCCTCGGACAACACTCCACAACAATAATGTTTTTTATCTAGTAAAATATATGCTCTGTATTCAAATCCATGTATATAATTCTACGCGAATATTGACAACAATAGATGCCTTTAACCGAATGTTCTAAAATAATAATTATAATAATAATAATACTAATAATAATAAATAAATAAATAAACAAAGACATCCAACACCTTTATGTCCTGTTTCTTTATTTATGATACGATAATTAATAAACCTAAAAACATGTAATAAAATACGTATTTGCAGGTGTATTATTTGCTTGAGTATAGGTTTAAAATAAAAAGACATATCGAATAGTGTACATCATGTTTCATTGTTGAGCCTTCATTTCGCAATTCTTAGTGCTGGGAATAAAACCAGAAACATATATATAATTTGTGTAAACTGTTAATAACCATTACTGTACGATTGGAATTAACCGTATATAGTAGCAATATTACGTATCGCTTTAACAGTATAGTAATTTTGTCTAGAAATGATGTTTATTTTATTGGAGTTGTGATTTTATTTTGTTAACCGTGTTATTTCTTATAATTTTTCTTTCAGTACATTATAAGACAATTATAAGTAAGAAAGGTGTTAAAAGGTGTCCAACTCTCTGCATCTACATGTTACGTAACCCTGAACACACATCTAGGTTGCTTGTCCGCGGTGATGAGAGCCCAGTCACCTCATGTCTAGACAGTGATGGCTACATGTGGTGATAACAATATACATTATCAATGAGATATCGAGTATAATCCTATTGGACATACCTTTAATTAACGCCAGGTGATCTCTTCACGCAAGACTGACAATATACAATACCTGACCAATGATTAGAATATGATTGTGTTTGAGAGCAGAGATTACAAATTCAAAACATTGTTGAACGAATCGATGAGAACTAGCAGGCATGGCAAAATATTTTGTTGTTGTTGAAATCAAGCTCCCAAATGATATGTGTTGTAAGTCTGATCGATTAAAAAAAAGAAGATATATATATTGAAGTACTCTGAGTCACAGTTGAAAATAATATACATTACATTTACTTCATTCTATGTTACTCTAGAAAACTCCTCGAAATAGTCTAACTTAATTTCTTGTCGTTGTCTGGGTTCAACTTGACAGGAAATCAATAGCACAAAACATTTGAAATAAACTTTGCTGTATGGTTACAGATTTTGGCATCACTACAGCTCCTGAGAGGGATATCAAGAAGTTCGTTGAATCGATCAAACATACACGATTCTAATCCCTTTAGAGATAATCACATACAACCCCCTTCATCCATATTTCAACACGCCCAAATTTCAAACAAGCCTTCGCGGATTTTATTCCCACCAGTTGTTGTTTATGTGTATTCAAGCCTACTCCTGTCTCATTTTTTTCTACTTAATAAAGTTAAATTCTATTAAATTCAAGTTATCATGAAGAGACGTCTCTACAAATTTGGGCTTTATTGCCGAATCAGAGGTGTAATAATTTTTCTCAAGAAGTTACAATTAAAACACGGTTAGTTTAGTAAAAGTTTGAATATAATAGAACAATAAATACCCTTAAATGCTGACAATTCTACCTGAATGTTTAAATGACGACGTGTTTACGTGATTCGTAATGCTAATTAGCTTTTTAAATTTCCTTTTACTTAGTCAAATTCGTCCAAATCCTTCGGGATAAAACCTCTTTTTGCGCTGATCTAATGTAAATAATTTCTATGATGTGAGTATACTATGACAGGATAGTAAGCGGAAATTTCTTGGTAATGTGAGTCATCGACAGTTGATTGATTTGGTCCAGCAGACATGTGTGACAAATTGCATGAAGACCACTTGTAGGACTGCAGGCATGTCCCACACACACTTCTCAATACCTGTGACATATGTGAAGGGTGTCCTCACCTGTAACCAGTTACACGAAGATTATATATTGTGTTGCAGAATGATGATTTGTAATAAAAATGATGACACCTCGCCTACAGGTGTGTATTACAGCCTAAGAGGTGGAAGTGTCAGCCATATTCCAATGTGGATAATAAGACACACCGTAATAACACGTGTGAACATGTCCCTTACAACGACTGTCTCAGAATTCAAAACGCTTGCTGTGTTAACTTAGCAGAGGCTACAGCTATAATCATTTTATGATTTAAATATAATGTCTTCGAAACACAGTCACATTAGCGCTTATTTATTGAGGTGTTTTTTTTTCAATTTCATTTAGACCTACATGTATGACTTTTCCAAAACTCAAGACCATCGAGGGCAATGACACATTTATATTGAACCCGCACACCTTAACATTATTTGGAATGAGTTAAACTTAATAAAAAAAGAAACTTTGCTTTACCAGAATTTGATTAAATAAACTTTTTAGAAAGTATTTTAGCGCACTATTTTATGATGGTTAAGAAACTTGTCTCTGGGAGTCATCGATTTTAATTGATCTACATCCCTGGGCCAGTGTGATTGCTTTAGACATATATGGTGAGAGTTGTATTATAGTCTACTAGAAAAGAATCAACTGGTATTAAATGTAAAATAGAGTAAATGGGGGCCTGCTAATTATAATGATGTGATCGATCAGCACTCTATCGTATTCTTGTTAGTTCTCTATGTCTATTCTTGCAATTGTTTAAACGCAGTCCGATTCCCCTTCTTGATTTAGTGTACTAGGAAAATAATACATTTGCCACACAGTTTTCCTTCTCCTTGTGAAAACGGCTGGAGTGACTTTTCTACGGACCAATCATTACTACTCATCTATATATAAACCACGCCTACATCCATGATTGACATAACAGTTCAATGTGCATGCAACATTGCTGTGTGGTAGAAAAGATCGTAGATAGTTTACAGCTGTTTAAATTGGAGCTTTAAAATTTGAAAGATTTTTGATTCCTTTTAGTTAATTGCTAAAATTACAATACGATTATCCCAATAGCGACAATTTTCTTGATCTACTTAGGCATAAGCATCAGTAATTTTCTGTCTGGGTGGGTGGACTTAAAGAGGAGAGAGATTAACCAATCAGGTGAAAGAAAAGTACATACAGACATATCTTTATGCAAATCATATTACCATATTTGGCTTGTAAACAATTACCTGGTCGCATCAAAAGTAGTGTATGGTCCGAAATACTGGACAAGAGCGGACACTAATTCTCTATCTATACACCATTACATCAAAGGAGCCGCCCAGGTGATAAGAAAGATTAGTGATCTCTTCCGGGGGTTGTCTCGTATATAAAGAATCTTCATCTAGGAATAAGACTAGGAAATATGGTATTACTGTAGATAGTGTTATACCTGGTTTAGTGAGCATAGTTTGACTTCAAGTCACCACCCCGTTTAGTTAGAATCTGTGACGTGTAAAAAGTGCTCTGGTTAATCCTGCTATAACTGACAAGTATGGTCCACTGTTGGGAAGACAATGCTATGTTAGCTGGTAGATACGAACAGCTTAACACAATGAATACCTACAACTACACGGGGCAACAACAACACGACCAGTACTCTAACCCCATGGGCAATACGGATACCTATAGTCCTTACCAAGTCAACTATTCTGATCCCAACATCCAACAATTAGCTCAGTCAGCCTCCTGGGCGGGTGTATATGCTGCACGGTCGGGGCACGGGGCAATCGCACAGGGAACAAGTGCGCTATTAGAAGACTGGTCAAATCCGACTCATCAATCTTATTGCGGTTCTTCCAACTCCGACTCGTCCCCATCACCAAATGGATACAGCTATCCCTTACAATACAGGACAAACCTTTCTCATAACAGTGGGGATTACTCAGTCCCGTCCCCAGGGAATTTATCTCCAGCACCCACTGGACACGGTAATGTGGTGTCAGTGATCGCCTCCCACCAGAGCCACCCTGGGGACAGGTCCTCCTGTCAGGCGGGTCAGTCAGGAATCCGACCATTACGTCCTCCCTTTGACTGGATGAAGAGACAGACTTACCAGTCAGTGCCTAGTGCCGGTATGTATCCATTCAACAATTTCCCTCAAATACTACAAAACTGTTTCTTTGGGAGTATAAATCGGTGAATTATAACAGTTAGATATACAACGGTTCCCATTTAAGTATCATCCTTTATTGTCATTTAGTGCCCTAATTTATCTTAGTTGGCTGTTATAAAATCTCGCCATTTTACAGCCTTGTCCACATCTCAATGACACGGCTGTAATTTTACCCGTCTCGATTCCCTACTATAGGTATCCAAACTTCAATATTTACAACTTTGATAAAGTTTACAACACAATAATGGCTTGTGTTATTTCTCTAATTTTACGCTTTATACTACAACGGAACCATTTACCTTGTGTGGTGAAATTATTTGTTTCTCACCACATGTTGCAGTTTCTGTTTGTAAAATACAACTAAAATATTTCATTTTGAATAGGTAATTTAAAAATAAAGCAATCCAAAAGATGCTAATATTAAGAACAGGGATGTTAAAAATGACGCTATTCATCCTCCAGTCAAATCAATAGTTAACGCGGTGTCAAGATCGTATGTAATGCCGAATTAACTATATGTCGTTATGTCAGGGTTCTTTTTATTATAAAAAAAATACGTTATTGTAATTTCAACACTTCATCATTAATGTATTTATTGCACACATGCGTCATTTTATTTATTATTTGCTTGTGCTAAGTTTTCTGTCTAGTAAAATATCGAGGATTGTTTCCGCCTAATGACGTTACATATAGTGTAGATTTGAAATGCATTTAATATATTTGAGAACTTAAATATTAAATTATGGAAAACACCGTAAAGCAGAATTTAACCGTAACACACGGTATCCATTAGCTGTATACCGTAACTAAGTTTGTAGAATGACTAAATGTGGTGGAGACAATTTGAGCTTACTGTTTCATAGTTAGAAATAATCCATACAGAAAATAAATATTAAGAGAAAAAATTGCATATAGCAACAGACTTTTAAAAGTTCGTGCTGCCATTTGATTCCCTTATAATTTTAACACACTTCTGTATAAATTGAATCCAAACATTCAAATTAATATCAAAAGACAACTTTAAAATGCAAATATTAACAAAATAAATAAGCGGAAAAATGTATATGTAGGTTTATCACAAAATTGTATACATACGTATATTTTGTTTTTATATATTTTATGCATATATATTTTTAAGTTTTAAGCGTTTCGTGTCCAACTTTACTTTAGCGACTACCGTGCTTCTGTATTTTAATTAGATTCAGGTAATTTTAATGCAGGTATGCATTGGTCTACACGTGACTTAAATATTATCCTCTCATCTGTCTATGATTTTTGTTTTTGATAATGTAAATCATATATTATATATTGTCAGTTTTCATTACTTTCTAACGGTGAACCATTTCTAACAAACTCAATAATTTGGATCGTTTAACACAAGTATTATTCTTGATATTATTTTCCAACCAACATCAAAATATGGTACGTTAAATAATAACATAGTAGCCATGAAGGAATAAATAAATTTATAAGACAGATAATAAATAAGCCGAAGAAAGTCGCGAAAAGTGAGACTCCGTGTAAATATGGGTGTATAAGGTACATTCCGCTGAGGCAATCCGTATCGACTCCGCCAGAGATAGACTTTGGACATTGTCGGATACGCTTTGAATCAACTATAAACTGAGAGAACATTTTCTCGTTTGTGTGAGTCTGAAAGATAAAATAGACTCGTCGTATAGAGCCTACACCTTTGAAAGCGTGTCGACCGAGACAGCCAGTTGTGCTGATAAAGTCTGTCTTATTAAATCCCCAATCTTGTAATACACCGCCCGATAATTTCAACGCTCTGTCAATAATTTCTCCCATTTCTTTGATCTTCTTTGATAATGCTGGATTTATAGAGACTATATATAGCAGGTATGATTAAAACTCGGCCATTTCCGTATTAGACACAGTATACAGTATTCATTTCCAGGAGGGCATTAACAGACAGTTTATATTGCAACATAAAATCAAGGCAAGTTTAAAAAACACACAACTGATTAATTCTACCTTATGTATAGGATGTAGTTGAATTTGTTGTTTAATTGTTACTTGAAAGTTTACCGGAACCAAGGTTAATGGACACATTCTCAGATTTATTGTTGTATTAAGTCATTTAAGTTAAGAAAACCAAAAGAAAACAAACAAAACAACAAAAAGAAGAGAAATATAGCTACAACAAGCCAACCGTGGTTTTGATTTTTGGCGACTGTGATAGTTAAACTGTAGTCTATACTGGTTTTTCCAAAATCCACCTAAACATTAATAATATTGTTTGAGTTGTGATTCTATAGAATCGTTTTTTATGTAAAACGACCCCATGTTTAATGGAAGGTTACACATGATGTACTATAGGTCAGTTAAATGGTATATGGTTAAGAGAAAAATAATATTAAAACATGTATCTAAAATGTGCAATAGTATGGGCAGCTTTCTCATATGTGTGCTGTACAGATTAAATTAAAGGTGAGCCTGCTAATTGTTGCCATACAAATAGGGCTTTGGTTCGGGATCACGGAGATCACTAAAATGATTTGTTTTATTTATCCCTATGAATTCAGCACTTCATACTCCTTAGAAAAGGCTTGAGAATAGTAACAATTATTGCGGAATTCAGCATGACGTTGATATCTTATTACACACTTCTTAGAAATCATAGAATTGTTCTTTTCGTACAGCGTTTGGTTCCCTATTCCTCCTTTAAGTTTATAAGACTTTTATTTTATCTTTGAATATTAAACTGTTAAATGCTTTTCTAATTATACCAATAACTTGATGCTCTGATATATTTATACTTTTATATTTATGTGCGATAAAAATATAGTTTTCTGTTTTCCAATATAGTTAAATTAAGCGAAACAAAATACACGGCGTTTAACCCAACATAACCGGGAACCGGACAAAATCACCGATGTCTTAAACTAAGTAGAAATGAGAAAATCGTGAATCAACAACTTATTACTCCAAATCAGCTCAAACGGGGTTTCAACAAAACAGACTTAATTTTCTTTGAGAAACTCACCGAAAAAGACGAAGGCGGCATCTGAAATGTTTTTTATTCAAATTAAGCTTGTAAAAACTGTAAAGTTAATCAGATTATTCATTATGTTCCTAGATTTATCAATTTTATCGACTTTATTTTAGCCCATTGTTAAAAAGCTCTGCACAAATCTTAAACTAAGTATATTGAATGTATCATAAGAATTAGAGAAAAACTGAATTTTGAAGGAAAAGAAGAATTGTTATTATTTTACAGTAGAAAACATGGTTGAGAAAAGTCCCAATTCATGTTCGTTTCGTATGTCCGTTCTTCGCCTTCACATATTGTCTATATTTCTATTCTTCTCCCTACTAGTTGGTCACTCTCGCTCGTCTCGCCCCATAGCATAGCTTGGGGACGTTGATATCTGTTGTTCGCCCTCGCATGTCACTTAGTTTAATTGACTTTATTCACCAAAAAGTATTATAATACAATTACTAGCAAACGTGAATTTGGTGTGAATAATGCCTATGGTCTTATTCTATCTCATTGGAGACTGAGAACAATTGGCTATCGACATAAGGCCCATATGACAAGACAGGCGAATAAAATATGTTATAACATTAACAGTAGAATACTTATTATAACATGAGCAATGAAATAAATGTTATAAGTTTAAAAATAAAATAAAATAATAATAAAATACTCGGTGTTAGAAAATGAACAGAAATTCTCCTAGTTACACAGTTCATCACAGGGAAGATAAAATATTCATTCACTTTCTACTTAAATAAAAGTAAACATGATACAGTTTTAATTGAAGAAAAATCGTGCGCAGAAAGCTAATTCGATTAGGCAATGCTAACTATATTTAAATGCCTGTGGATTCAGATTGTATTTCAGTACTACAGTTATGTGTTTGTTTGTTTGTTCTAGGAAAGACGAGGACCAAAGACAAATACAGAGTGGTTTATACTGACCACCAGAGGTTGGAATTAGAGAAAGAGTTTCATTACAGTCGTTACATCACCATTCGAAGAAAGGCAGAACTGGCCCAGAGTTTAAACCTCTCAGAGCGACAAGTCAAAATATGGTTCCAAAACAGACGAGCAAAGGAGAGAAAGCAGAAGAAGAAGGAGGATGCTAAAGGTGCCCCGGATGTTCAACTACATGAACAGTCTATTACCCTTGCGCAGTCAGTACAAATGGACATCAAACCACAGACATCACTTCCGCTTTCAGATCTCAGCCAATCACAAACTCCCCATTTATCTCACACAACTCTTCAGTCACCAGACATGGTGAGGCAGGAAGAGGTCCCGAACAGTTCATCTATGGAAGTTTTACGGCCGTAGCTTCTATACATTTTCCATGGAAGTTAAGGGCCGTGGAGTCTTCACATTACTTTTCATCTCTATGGTGCTGTGTTGTTTAATAGTGGGACAGTTGCAATGGCTGATAGAGAAATTATGCTGGATTAAATGACGGTGATATCATATAACTGCCATCTCGTTTGCTCTTAAATAGAACACTGTTGTTTTTTTTTGTTACTCCAAGCTATAATGAATAGAGATGATAAATCAGTCCTGAGAATTAAAATAGAGAAACAGAGATAGCCCATTTGTGAGGAAGCTTGGTTTTGTTATATAGCCTCTTTGAGTTTCTAACGTGATGGTATAAGAAATGCAATGTAGCGGATCCGTGCTACATGTATATTGTTTTTGGGGACATCAGCTACATTTCTGATGTTTAGTTTTGCTTGAAAAATACATATATTACCACTCACTTACTCGAAATTCTCATTGTTTTGTTGACGCACATTATGTCACTCAGTTATTTCACATGCTTTTTTAAATTGTTGAGAGTTTTATTAATTTGTTTCAGAAATGTAGGCCTATTTGTTTTTATTATTATTGTTTGCATATAGGATAGAGTTTATGTCATAAAGAGAAACGAGACTAAAATGCTCAAAATAGGATAGACCGAGAAAAAATAGATGTTTGTCGATGTTTCCATGAGAGAATAAAATCAAGATAAAACACCAAAAATACAAAACCAAAAATTATATAATTGTTCTGGCTTACTTTAAGAAATATTGTTAGTATTTCCCAAATTTGATGGAGATTTTGTCCCGGAGATTTATGATTTGGTTGTTCGCATGTGCGCAAGTTTTGTCACTTAAAACCATGTCTAGAATGAGAGAATATGAGAAGTATTTTCAAACTAAATATTGGTTCTCGATATACAAATACTATATATAGATGTCTTTTAACATGTATATTTGTGATGGACCGTACCATTAAATCAATCAGAAATGTCAAATCAAGTTTCTTTGCTTTTTCTGTCATTTGCTATATATTTGATTTTGAATACAAATACAATACAAGGGTTCTGATTCAATTTTAACGCAACGTTTAATATCTCTTCTGACCTGCTGACATATTTCAGAATATTACTATTAAATATTCAATATCTTTCCTGACAATGTAAAAAAGTCTTGATAGCTATTTGAAAATATTAACATTGAATATTTAAATTGACATTTATTATTCAATATCTTTTCTGACAGACTCAAACATTCTTAATTACGATTTCAGAATATTGCTACTGAATATTCAATATTTTTCCTGATATTTTCAAAAATTATTGATAACTATTTCAAAATATTAACATTGAATATCCAATATCTTTTCTGACATACACAAACATTCTTATTAACGATTTCAGAATAATAACATTGAATATTTAATATCTTTTGTGACATTCTCAAACAAGATTGAGAACGTTGTCAGAATAGTTATTGGGACGTTTCGTGAAATAAACTGGAATTTAATTGAAATACTTGCGAGTTTTATTTAGCTAGTCAACTTTTGAATGATTCTTAAAGTTGCTACACGAGTTCATTAAATCTGTTCTGAAGACAAAAATCCAGATCAATGCAAATTAACTTATAGTAACATGTTTCAACTTATTGTATGACGTTAATGACTTATGACGTAATATTTATCATTACACTTATATTAAAAATACCCTTCTAGCCAGGGATCCAATCACTGTGGAAAACAAAAATTTTTTCCTTCTCTACAATAAAAAAACTGTATATATAATTTAATATTCATTTATATTTTCGATTTTGTGTTTTCACCATCTTTAAGAAAATGTTTGGAAATGTGGATCCACCCAGGACTTATATATCTACAGTTACCCTGAGGGTCTATGTCCTTACAGGATTAATATACATCTCTTATACAGTACGCATGTCTTAGTCCCACACAGGAGGACTAAAGCTATGATATTACGCTGGTCGTTTTGGTCCACACGGCATTGACATATTATGTAGAATGGTAGCGGAAATATTTACAGCCGTTCTATATACGCACAAGCAATACCATAATGAAATTTTTTTTTACATGGTTTGTTAGTAACTTCATCAACTATAAAACACTATTTTATCCAGCAAAGATTAATCTTATTCTTAAAGCAAAATGTTTCTACAATAAAAAAATTAATTGAATATGTTGATAAGGAGATCAATTAGAATTCCTTTTCAGTCTGGCCCAAATGAAGAGAAAGCATATATGTGATACAGATTGGTTGTTTCATTTTGATGGCGCATGCAGCCTCTATCTTATCATGGGCATAGTATAAATCATCCTTTACCACTAAAACTTTTTATACACAGGTGCACGCATCCGTTTTGTCAGAGGACAATAACTTGGACCAGTTGGGTCTGTTCAGATCAACTGATGTAAACTTTCACTTGTCAGTTTGGCATACAGCGGACAAACTGGAATCAATTTCATGTACATTCTCGTTCTTGTACAGGTATAGGTTTTGCTTCATGCCACCTACCCACTTCGACCTGTATCCCCTACCGACTTCGACCTGTATCCCCTACCGACTTCGACCTGTATCACCTACTGACTTCATCCTGTATCACCTATACCGACTTCGACCAATATCACCTACCGAATTCAACCCATATCACCTACCGACTTCTGCCTGTATCACCTGACTTCGATTTGTGTTCGATGAGACGAAACCCGTTACCTTGATGGAACAAAAGTATATTACTCGAGTAGTAAATTTAAGTTCATCTGAAATGAAAAATTGCGAACTGCATAATAGCATTTCGCTAACATTGGTGAGCTAGACAATCTGTTTTCTCAAGATGAATATAATTATCACGTAAACGTTGCTTTACCAGTTGGAGAATTTTATTAAAGTTCACCATTGGCTCTCCAGGTAAAACATCACGTGACGTTAAAGACAACACGTTAGCTGACTGCCTGTATATGACAAGCAACACGAGAAAGTGCGTGAAAAGCCAATCGCGTGCACCCAACTCGAGAATTTTGCCACCATGGCCCACTCCTTGGTATACCCAAGCCTCGCCAAAACCAAGTTGATTCAGAACAGTTCGCAATTTACAAACCCAATTTTTATGATTATGGTTAAAACAAGCAAAATACAGTTGTGTATATAACAACTTGACAAGTTTGTGTTTATCAGCTATTGTAATTTTTAACCAGAATTTAATGACAATATATAATCGACCCATGTACATTTAGATTGATAATGCTGTAATTTATCAATTTAATTTAGTTTTTTTTTATTAAATAATAAGCTCAGAATTTTTAGGAGATAAATAATCAGATTTATCATAAAGGCCGAAACGGCTCGGACAGGAATAAACCTAACGATTCAAAATATTTTTTTTTAAAAGTTTCTATTGTTTCCATCAACATTTATGTCGAGGAAAAATAGCTCGAAAGACGATTAATGGCTAAGACCAAATTAAATGACTAATAGCGGATTAGAGGTTTACCTTTAGCAGGGCATGACAGAGTATAAAGTTTAATAGCGTTTTAGAAAATTGTCCTGCACGAAAAGATAATAATAATATATTTGATAGATATTATCTGGGATTGCAATATACAGGGATATGTAACGGCTATCTTTAACCTTGAATTGCCGATGAAACCACGAACTCTCTCGCGGAGCGCTGGAACTGGCGAGATGCTTTACCGGTTTGCAAGCGAAGACAACAGTGTGTTGAACGAAATTTACTTGATTTCACTCTTTATTATTTCCATTTTACAGCTGCTATCAGAAATAAAAAGCGGAAATACATATAAACGACTATCTTGAATTCCGTACAAGACAGTATTATAACTCGGAGAAAGTGCATTTGGGTAAAAAAACGATCTAATGTTGGACAAGAACAACTCGATGTATTCGCGGATAAACAAATGGCGACCGATTGAAGGAAGAGAAGGCGATCGGACCTGTTTTGGTGTATCGACCCGCTTAGGCAGTTTTTCATTCACCTCCATACCAACCATCTCAATCCGTCAAAGAGATGTTAATGTTCGTTAACTTTAATTCACAATTCAGATAAATTAATGTTTCAATTACTTTTTCAGACGACAAAAACTGCGAAAATCCAGCAAATAGTATATTTTATTTTTGTTGGTTTATTATTTACCAAGTCATTGGCGGCCTGCATGGATTCAATTATACTTGTTTTTACTTGATTGAATTTAAATTGAACAGAAGTTAATGCTCGTTATAGTATATTCACATTCCGTATATGTCAATTATTTATATCCTTTTGCGGAATGAGAATAGTACCGAGTACCTTATTTTATGTGGATTGGGCATGGATAAGGCCGAGCTTTATATCCCTGTATATTGTAATCCCAGATAGAATTATCTTTTCACGACGGCTTTCTGGTATTTCTGCCTCTTCCTTTAGAATGTTACTTAATGGTGCGTATAGTATCCGCGGCACAAGTGTATAGTTTTGGTCAATCTTGGTGGCGCCCATCGATTTGATGAAACCATTATTAACATGAGCAATACCAGCGATATTTGTTTTCCAAATTGTTGCGAAGATCCGATTTTTTTACATCATATGCCCGGGCTACATTACAGACTAGATGCTCAAACAGGTCTTGAGATACATAAACATCTTCGATTAACATTTGAATAATGCCCAGCATTAAGCAAAAAAAGTTAAAAACAGGCCACACACAGTAAAAGGCTATGTCTACCTGAGATTCAGAACTAGTCTTGAAATAGTTTTCTATGGGTAATATTTCTATATTGACACCTGGCATCCCGTGGGAAACAAATAATGGTTAATATTTTTTAATTAGACGACATTGTCAAACGAATTTCCCGCGTCTTAAAACAAATTATTAATATTTTGAAGTTCCAGAATATTATTTGATGACTGTATGCAACTCGTATACACTCTGACAGACCAGTCTATGAAAATCAGTTTTAATTTTAGCTTTGAGCCTACTCAGAATAAATTGGGAAGAATCCTGTATTCGCGCGGTGCCCATAGTCGTTCAATATACTAATTTAACATTTCGCCAGAAAATATTTGAGTAAGGCTTTGCGAGGCAACCAAATTTATCAACATTTCTCGTTTGCTGACAAACGATGTGAAAATATTCCATCAAGAAGCGTTAAAAGGTATCCTTTCAGGGTTAAGGTCAACCGGAAACTCAGTTTATTCAGGTAGAAATTTTTTATCGAGATTAGAGTCCGAGTTTTAAAAAAAATGTTTCAGTTTAATGAAGATAAGCAAAACTTAAAAAAAATTCAATCTTTTACATCAAGTGGCCGTCGAATCGTAAGTGATTAAAATGTGGATAATCCAACACTAGTAACTCAATTTAAGGCTGGCATACTCAAACATATGCCTTATATCAGCCCATGACACGAAACCTTACTTAGGCCTTGCCGAAACCATCTAGCATAAATCTACAGTTATAAAGGCTGATAGACTTTATTTAGTGTGACGGGTTACCAAGAATTTAAATATGATACATACATGCAATAAATTATAACGTTAACCAGAGGGTGGTACGCATGACTTACATCAGCCTTGGCAGAGTTCTTTGTCAGCCTCAACCAATGGCGAGTCACGTCAAGTTACGTAGGCCTATAGCACGAGGAAGAGAGAAGGGTCGGCGACTGTTTACAGAGCAATAAAATGGCAGAGAATATGTGTGTCTGTCAACAAGCCATCTAATGCCAACAAAGATTACTGTTTTACAACCCCAGTAAACAGCTACTTGAAGCTAGTTTATGATCGGTGTGTGCCGATAAATCCCCTCATGTCCCCCTCTTCAGCCAGTCAGAGCCACCACGGCCATACACGGACCAACACAGGGGGCACATATTCACGAACTACACTCTAACAATACACGGAAACAAAAAATTCTCCCAATCTTTATCAGAACTTGTCCGCATGCAACATGGTACATGAGCAACCGACGTTACCATAAAAATTACAGTTCAGTTGGCAGAGCAGCTAATGAGTAATGAACAACTCAGACACGGTCTAAGCATGAAGCACACAACAGAGGAATCTTATTGGACCGATGACAAAAAAACAAATTTCCTAACTTTCTACCACACCACAAAACAAAATAACACACACAAAAAACATATAAATACATATAAAACAAAAAATAAACATAATCGGAGAGATGCAAAGTCCAGAGAACGATTGTGTACACGTGTGTTACTGAACAGATCAGCTGAAAAGGAACTATCTGGGAGGTCACAATAATGTGTAAGATGTACAGAGTATTGTACTTTAATTTTAATTCAAGTTGTTTTACGTAATCATAAGTGACTGTTGTCCCGCCGTCCTGTAGTCATTTTGAAAATAAAGAACCCACTCCCCTTTTGTGGTTTGGAAAGAGATTATCAGAGTTTAGCAGTCAGTCGGGACTAACATATAGGCCGACACGCCAGGATTATTTAAAAAAAATTTTTATATCCCCGCTTTATATTTTTGTTGAACGGTGGGGAAAAGGGAAAACATACAGCAGACAATTGGTAGTGAAAGAGGCCATTTTGTGTGTCATCGGGGAGTGCTGTGGATTTTCCTTTCTACCACGTCTGATTGCTACACCGTCGAACATGTAGGCAGTCTTGTGGATGTCAACCCTCACAATTTCTGAATAAATAAGCCAAAAAGACAATTGATTTTTCAAGAAAAAAAAAAATTAGATATTTGCGGGGTTTTTTTCGATGGTATTTACCGATTGGTTAAAGAAAGTCTTAAATCAGAATCTCAAAGCTCTCTGATTTTAATATACTACAACATAAGCCTATACAATTCGAGGCGAACATTATTTTAGGGTTGGATGTCATGTGTGATTTATATAACTTAGTGTCATAAACAAAATGACCAAAACATACGATTATTTTCAAGCTAATTTAATTACTTGTAAACAATGGAGAAAAAGACAACAGAACAATAGAAATGTCTTTACATCTCAAAATAATTTACAACTATCTGGTGTGTACATTATAACACATTGCTGCTCAAAATATATTTATTGGGGTTGAATTTTTGATATACAACACGCTGGTGTTATGTTTTGAAAATTGTAAGAAACTTAAGCGACATGCAATATTTCATCTTGGACACAAATCGGCTTTAATAGCTTCCGTTTGTTAACAGAAATATCAAAGAAAACGAAAGACGGAAATACAAGCTTGGTGGCAACTATCCAGTCATGTACTACAAAGACATTCATTACAGTCTAATTATACAAAGTTCATATTGGGAGTATTTTCGGCCCTTTTTCATAAAGATTGTGTTCAAATAGAGAAACTTTGAACCGCCAGTTAGCAATTACAAAGCAAACTGTGCACCAGACAGAGTTGGGAATTTACGATGTTATAAATTTCCAGCAGTGACAAACATAGAATGTGCTAATAAAGTGAGAGCTCAAGGGATCGATTCGTTTGTCAGTTTTTGACGTACACAGCTCAGTGTTATATCAATCAATAGGACTAGAGCTAGCCAGTCCAAGCTGTTTGGGAACACCACATTTTTTATTATTTTTCATCCAGTAGAAAGCAAACAACGCCCAAGCCATTTAAACAAGTACGTGAACACTGTGTGTTTAAGAAACACGTTGTATTCTTCAGACCTGAGTTGTCGACTGTCTTTGCATTCCATATATATCATACCCTGTGTATATTGTATATGAGACCTCTGAAGCAACCTTTCTTTTCACAGCCTACTCGATAAGCCGAATGAACACCTGATGTAAATTGTCCAGTGAGATGATCTGACGTACATTATAGATATCAGGAAAATAGTTTTGTGAGAAAATGCCATATTAGACAATACACTACATACAGAGAATTTACGACGGTGAATATGAATAGCCGATAAAATGACATTTCAACACGATTTTTAAGAGACTTTCGTTGAAGTGTGCCACTCTGCAGATACTGGGCTTATAAATTATAAGAAATGCGTATAAATCAATGGTGAATGGGGTTAATCAGGCCAGTGAAAACAGACTGATGATCAGTAAACAGCTGAACCATATACCACAAAGCTGCTGTCTTTCATGTTCATGAACACTAGAAGATGTTCTTGGTACACACCAATTTGCAAAATAAATTTAAATCAAACCAAATCTATTTTCTAATTTTTGGTTGATTGGAGTAGTGTCTTGATTATAGACGATGGTCTTCTTGCTCTGTAATTTATAAGCTACTTGCCCAAGATATGTTGACTTATGACAACTGGTTCAAGGTTTTCAGCTAATAAGCTAAAAGTGAATAATTTTTTTGTGTCTTTTAGAAAGTCAAGATTAAGAGTATTTTCGTTATTTTGGGATAACACTTTCTTAAATTGAACAGATTCTAGTTTAGAAAATTGTGCAGGTTGAAACACGTCCGGGAATCGAACCCACGACCCTCAGTTAGGCACCGAATCACCAGCAGTAAATGCCGGCCACCTAGACCACTCAG
>JARDVA010109766.1:0-10009 GCA_030265315.1 Mopalia swanii
CCGATATGCTGAAGACAATAGGATCATTTATAATTGTCAAGTCCTGCCCATAATGCAACTGGCAGCCGAAACGAGGCAGAAAAGAATATGGCGCTTATATCCTCAGAACCCCGGCATTGCTTCGAAGAAGCTATATTATTCTATTTATTATTTATATCAACTATAAAATCAATATCGGTGTCAAATTTCTCGTCTCGCAAATGTCAGAATGGGATGGTGCCATCCTTTCGATATTCCTACGCCTCAACGAAATAAAACCAAAATTTATAAATGTCGCAAATTATCTGTCCCCATAAGAAGAACTTTTTTTTGTTAAAAACTTGCATATTCGTGATTTGGTTTTAACTATAGAGCACGAGCTCGAGGTTGTTAACTGACACTCGACAGCTCGAAGCATGGGTAATTGAAAGGGACTAAAAAAGTTACTTTTGTTGCTGTTCTGATTTATTCAAGATATCACCTCATTTTCTCTGACTTATTGAAATCAATTCAACTGGTCAGCTTCACTTTATCCGTGTTTGGTGCAGTGCAATCTACGCATGAGTTCTCCTTTTGATCTGTCAAACTGGAGTGTGCAAACGTCATTCAAAAAATGTACTGTAATCCGGACAGAGTCAAAGTTCAGAGAGCAATAGCAAAAAGTGTTATCTCACTGCAAGTGAAATATCACTTTTATCCGTGAAGAATATCCTGCTATGTCATTGGTACAGGTATATAAATTATAATATTTTGTATCTTCTTGTCGTTCCGACAATATCTTCAACCCTTTTGCCTTAATAATATATCTGATAAGATTTGTTTTCACTTTATTTTTATTATTTCATTCGACAGTTTATTATAAATTTATGTAGTTTTATAGAAACCCAGTAAGCCCTACTCCTCAAAATGTCTTTGATTTGAACATAATGTCACAGCGTTTTCTTCAAGGTTTATAATTCTTTTTTTTAATGACACACTGGTTTATCAACTTATTTAGTCTGTTAATATAGTCTTCGTTTTGTACCATCTTTTCACTCTAACATTTCATTAGTGCAACAGCATTCATTTTATCTTCCCGACAATTATGTGTGTTTGCAGTTTTGGACACCAAATAAGGCCCACTCATCAAGCTCTTCGTTACTATTTCAGGACACTAGATATAATTATTGTATTCAAAATAAATAAGTTGACAAGGCCATTTTTTCTTTTTTTATTATTTGAAAATTGATTAGAATCGGTTCAGGTCAGATTCATCAGGCAAAATGTTTTACTTTTGAGTGAATAAAAGATAATTCGAATTATATGCTCAGTGTAAAACTAAATTATTTGCTCAAATAGTTACCTCTAAATGAATGGGAGAACGTTTTTACATTATGAGCCGAATGTGTCCTAGCATGGAAAACTTAGCTTAATAATCCGATTAACATTTCCTGTTATATGGATATACACAGGTTGGCGCCATCTTGGATAGCGACGTCATTCCTGAGCTCGCCGAAGGGCATTTTGGGCCTTTCATACCAGCAAGGTATTTCCCTCTCGGTGAGCTCAGGAAAGACGTCACGTTCAAAGATGGCGTCAACATGTACATAGCCCTATAACAGGACATGTTAAGTGGATTATAAGGTTACGTTTATACAAAGCCAAATGGGTCTAACAGAACGTAAGTAGACACATAACAATTGAATTTATGGTGCAAGGACATTGCTTGGAGGACTGTTCATGCTACATTTGTTGTAGTGACGGCACTTAATTAAATATGTATTAAAATGTAACGCCATTGTTGGATAGAACTTTATTGTGTATATTTCTACAATAAACTTGGTTTGATTTTATATACTAAAATTAAAGTAATAGAAAAGGGCACCGTTCACCTTACTTACAGAACCTAGATTTAAGTTTTGTTTGTTTGGGGATTAACGTCGTCCTCAAAGGTATTTGGTTTAAACAGTATTTTATTTCCATAATAAAGGAAAGAGGATTGGCGAACAGGCATGGCCTATGTAAACGCCGCTCCAAGGTATTTCACTTATATGATGACGGATTATCTTCACTGTTCCTTGCCTAATTACGGTGGAAAGCCCAGAGGAAACCTCGTAAAAACCACCCCCGCGATTGCCGGATCAACATCGAGTGACTCACTCATATACATGTACATGATGTTCGACAGGGGGACTGGATCCCGTGACCGTTACTTCGAAGTAGGGTTAGTAAAAATGTGATACTATTTGTGTTGTCAGCTTGGCGGTATGTATAATTTAACAAGGACTTCATTTGTTTTTCTCTTTTTAACAATAAATCAAGTCTCCTAATTACCGTTGAAATTCCATCTACACTCTTAGAAATAACTGTTCTTTGAGGCTCCTTCAGAAAAGATGGAACCATGTGTATGGAATCATAACAAAAAACGGTCCTATATGGAACCATTACGCCACAAACGGTTCATTGATATAATAAGAAAGGGACACATACATGGAACAGTTCCACCAGAGCCATGACTGAAGAACAATAAACGGTTCCATTAGAGCTATATTTTTTCTAAGATTATACTGTTGATTTGTACGTAGTCAAAGTCGTAACGAATTATCGTGTTTTCCCATCTTGTGAGTGAACTTTTCTGAGACTGTCCCTGCCCGAAGTGTCGATATGATGCCAATAACCAGCTGTGCCCATTAGCCTCGCTTTGAACTTAACATCAGGCCCCCTTGGAATGAACTCGACATAACTTTTTTCAGGATATAAGGTTATCATTGGAGTTTTAAAACCATTTTTCAGGAACTATCAGCTGCTTTCTGTACTGCATCATAGATTTCTCCACGGTAGCTTCAAGACACATCTAAGTAACGCAACCATGTTTCTATGCTTTCAGGTAATGTGATATACAGCTCATCTATGGTGTTTGAGTTCCTCATCGGATCAGAAAACATTTCAAAGAACCAAACCGTCTGTTCCCTTTATGTGTTCATTAGCCACTGCGGATATTATATCTGCACAAGCTCCCTCGTACTTGTGGCTTTGGAGCGAATTTGTGCCATCCGATTTCCGCTGTTCTTTAGGAAGTTGACAAAACGGAAACACGTGACAACCTTTGTTATCCTCGTGTTCATGTCGTCGCTGTCTTTAACACTGTTCCCAGTACTGGAAACACAGGTAAGGATGGACGTGTATTTATAATAATCTTATTATCAGTCAACGTGCAGTAGTTTATGTATTCCAACTTTGTTTAAGAACACATATGTCCCTATCGAACCTCTTTAAAAACAACGCGATTTCAAGAGGGATAGGCAGGTGGTTGGAGGGAGTTTCCTGTTGCCCTGGTGCTTTCTGGTCTAAAGAGGAACAGGAAGCCGATATGTTTGCGAATTGCCCTGTATTTACTTTAGTTTGTTGCTAGTGGTGTCGGGCTGGCACACCGTCATGTGAGTGAAATAACCTTATGTGCGACCTTTAACCCCAATAAGACAAACAAATCAGAAATCCAGCGTGATAGTGCCATTCGATACTACATGTATGTTAAGGATCTGGCAAATTGACCCTTACCCTCTTACACTCTAAGAAAAAAATGGTTCTAGATATAACCTAAAAAGGTTCTTCAGAGTGGATCATATAGCGAACCTTTATAAGTTCTCCAAAGAACCATGTTAAAATGGTTGGTCCAAGAACCATTAAAAAATGGTTCTTTGAAGAACTTTCAAAATATGGTTCTTTGAAGAACCTTTATACTATAGTTCTTTGAATATATTATTTTAAACCTTTAATGATTGTACATAAAGAAAACAAATTACTCACCAGCAGGGCTCGAAAAAATGCAAAGATGATCGGGAAATGCTGTTAACATAAACAAAATTGAGTGTACCCGACGAACGGTATTTAAGGTAAAGTAAGGTACAATTGTTTCAGATAAAATGGATACTTTCAAACGGCGAGCAATACATTACGATCCATGATAAATCGATTTTATACTCATGCCTTTTCTTTATAATTGACAGGTTCTTGTCGTGGAAACGAACGGTAGTATAAGCTATCAATGTGATCAGTCCAGCGAGAGCCTTCTCATTCTCTATTATTTTATTGTTGGTTCTGGCTTACCAATGTTGCTTTTTATCAGCTTGAACTGCTGGGCTATCATAGTCCTGAAGAAAAAATCGACCAGTTCAGTAACGGGTGAAGAAGCCAGGCCTCGTACAAATGGTGCGTCACTGAAAAGATCAAAGCGTTATCTCATCTTCATCGGTATTATGTTTGTTTTGTGTTTTGTGCCGTTCGTGATATATGACGTCGTCGCCATTGCCGTTGCCCAGGATCCTCCAACACTGGCAAGATACGCAGTGAATTTACTGACGTATACACACACCTTAATTTGCCCTATCATGCACTGGATCTGTGATCCGACTTTCAAGAAAAGGATCGCGAACATTATTTGTGGTTGTACAAAGTCTAAGACGCAGGTACCCTCTCATCCCCAGCTTAACATAACTATCAGTGGAAATCTACCTTTAACACAGAAATGAATTAAACCGGGTTTTCACATTGGAATGAACAAGAAGTATACGCCTCGCCCTCTCTATCTAAATTTAAGAATATATTCATCGTTTCATAACCAAGAAGAAACGTGTTAAATGTAAATTGGGATACGTTTTACTCTCAAGATATCTGTAGTTAACGGATTCTCCTCTGGGAATAACTATTATCTGTAATTGGTATTGTATGACGTTGACAGACCATAGGATCTATAAACAAAAGTTTTTATTCCGAACTACTCTTCTTTGCAGCCCCTGACTGATCGTGAGCCCCAAAACCAGGCCATTTAGCGACGCCTTTCATTGTCTGCCTCAGAACTCGTATGCGGCAATCAGAGATATCATAAACTGAATTTAATTCTAGGTAACGTTATAAACTACTCTGACTCACTTCCAGTTGTGGGAGTTTCAAAACGAATAATAAATATCATACCCTTTATTTAATTCTAGATAACGTTATAAACTACTTACTTCCAGCTGTGGTAGTTTTAAACTGAATAATGTATATCGTATCCCGAATAAACTTCAAAATACACGTTATAAACTTCCCACTTCAAGTGTATGATTTTATCTTGATTATTGTTTCATCATTAAATTATATACCATAATATCTGGGTGTTGTTCTATAACGCAGTGTTGTTACTCGATCAATATATCTGTTATCTACCAGGTTAGCCAAACGTCAATCAGTCCTATATTATTGCTTTTTTTGCAGAACGGTTAAGAAATATTTTCTATTAAGTGTCCAGTAATGTATAAAGATCAAGGTCAGTATTTTATTTTTTCTCAAACTCAGCCTACAGAGAACGGTTAATATTTGTGAATATCGGAATTATCCTCAGATGTGCACAGCGACTTTAACATTATGGTAAATGGAGGCTTTCACAGAAACGATTTCTTTTTCGTGCTCATTTTTGAATGTTTTCTGAAATTTTGTATCGCCACAAAAAAAGGTTAAAGTTCATTTTGAAATTATGCCGATTGAAAAAAACCTAAATTATTTTCTCTGAAGAGGAAACCAAACAGTTGGTTTATAAGGAAACTCTCCAAACGTTATTTCCACTCAGCACTGAGTTTCAATTGGGAACCTGGTAAAGGGTATAAAAAAAGAAATAATTC
Source organism: Mopalia swanii (assembly GCA_030265315.1). Classification (NCBI taxonomy): domain Eukaryota; kingdom Metazoa; phylum Mollusca; class Polyplacophora; order Chitonida; family Mopaliidae; genus Mopalia; species Mopalia swanii. The sequence goes on from JARDVA010109766.1 coordinate 5,616, forward strand.
CATTTGAATTCCACTATGACCAACCTTACACCTTGTTTGCTAGATTCCTTAAACAGGAATATCCTAATCTTGTACCTAAAATGTCTTCTCCACTCTCACTCTCACAAAGACTCATCAAAGTAGGCACGAGAAACAAAAAGCTGAAGAACCTACACTGGTTAAGGTAAAACTTTCCTCTGTACAAGACCAGTTGTAACATTCATTCTCTTTCGTAGCTACTGAGTTTAAAGGGTCCAATTCGTGTAAATGCCCTACATCGAAGTTTTAAGTAGGGCTCAAATTTTCAATTGAGAAGACTTCCAAGCTTAATGTTCCAATCGAATAAATTCGGTACCCTTTAATTAGGTAAACGTGCCTAAAAGTTACAGGACCTTCTACTAAACTTTCAAGTCTACAGTCAGGGTGGAAGAGAAAAATGGCGGGTTAGCAACAGATATCTGAACCGTATTTCCATATTTGACAAGGCTTATGTGTGATTTGAAATCTCGTTTGGCATATAAAATGTGTCCGCAAGTTCAGTATATGAGATATAATTAGACAGTGCAAATCTTTCTCTTTCGCGGATATATTCATTGGTCAATATTGGCCGATTTATTCTTAATCTATATACCGGATTAATCAATATCTTGTTGGTCATCACCTTCTCTCGAGATGTGTGTAGGTTGCCAATAAAAACTCAAAATTAAGGTGTCTTCAGAATTTTTTCTCAGGGAGTTTATCTAAACAGGAGATGATTCATCGATTTTAACTCCTCAACATCCCCGTGCCAGTGTGGTTACTGTTGAGAAATATATGAGTAAAATGCAGGGAGATTCAAAATCGCAAACTTAGCCGACAGCAGCTGCTGACCTAGCTCAGCCATGATAGCCGTTTCCCTTGTAGTTTGAGATTTTTTGAGCACCCGATTCCCATGAGGCTTTATCGGCGAAGCAGATTCTGACCTTGTGATTTTACCGTATGCCACATGTGGTGAAGGATCAAAGGTGCATGGGAATATGGTAACAAGATGACAGGAGAACATTGATAGCTGGTTGCTAGATAAAGTTTTAGAATTTGTATAATTGATGAGTGCAGGTAAGGAGCTTTAAACTGAAAGCTTTACAAATATCGACAGACGTTTTTCACGTTGATTACGTTTGAAAGATGTTACTTTGTGTGTAGTTTGGATAAAACATCTCAATCTGGAAGACGTTTTTGAATGAAGCTGTACCGTCAGTATTGCACAAGTCCGACAGTTTCTTAGTCCGACAGTCTCCTGACAGCCCATAAGTCCGACACTCCTGATTTTAAAAAGGCATAATTCATTATAGTGTATAGTGAACACTTTAATTATACACCGTTGCCTTATTGTCTAGGACTCAAGGAAGTCTAAGTTGGAATAAATGATTAAACACTTAAATTCCATTTAGTATTAAACTATATGGCTGATAAAAAGTTTACCATTATACAAAACCAATATAATCACATGATATTTAATTTGTTATCTTCTTAATAGTAATTAGTATATCTGAGAGGGTATCAGAGCTGTGCTCCCTTCTGCTCTAGTTACCGGGATTGTTAATGTGATTTAACATGATTATGATAACAAACTTTGAGGAAGTCTGCAAAAACCTGATGTAAGCCTACTCTATACTCTACTTACAATCGTAAATAGGCTACACGTTAGTGTATGTGATTTGTCAACCCAGGGCTAGGTTACGAAAAGAGTTAAAGAAAGTCAGAAGATTTTTTCACAGTTTGATGAGATTTACATTTGAGACATATATAGCTTTTCCCGAATTTCCCCGTTTGTATATAATGCGCATGACCGATAGTGTTAGTCTTCTTGTCGGTATATAGGCTGTCGGACTAGTGGGATGTCAGGTTTGTAAGTGTCGGACTTGTCGTGTGTCACATCGTGTCGGGATTGTGGGCTGTCAGACGTGTTGGGAATGTCGGACTTGCGGGGTGTCGGAATAATGAGCTGTCGGACTTGTGGTGTGTTCCTCAGTGTCGGACTAGTGCTACGCACACAATCGCTTGGTTATCACTGATAAGTTTAGGTTAACGATTCTCCTGTTGATAAACGACGGAGACAAAAATAAAACGTACAAACAGATCAGCTTCCTGTATTCCTTTAGCTCTGAGGACACCAGGGCAACAGAAAGCCGAGGAAGTATTCTGCAGGACTGGCCAAACCGCTCCCCCACGGGGCTCTTGGTAATTAGAGACAGTCAGAAAACTAGTTCAAATTAACTCACAGAATTTTGGAATTTTTGGGCTGTGTAGTCGATCCCGTTATTAAAAAACGAATGCCGACAATTCATATGAAACATTTCTTATTCCCTCTTTAATCACATGAATTTGCGTTAGATCGCAAACTTAAAAAGAAACAGCCGTTTTCTTACTTTGGGAAAACATAAATCACTCAAACTATTTGAAATAAAGACAGCTCTAAATTTCATTGTTCGAAATAGCTGAAATCTCTTCTCAGAGCTCGATCGCTTGAAGAATTATATGGTGAATGAAAATCACCTAATGGTTATGTATTTAGCAGAGATCTTCCAGAGTTACATTAAAGTCACAATCAGATGTCCGGTATCTCAACATGTCATATCAAACCAGTCAGTTTTAATATACATTATTCAACTTAGTACATCCCTTATGGTGTACCACGGATTTACCAGTGAATGGGGCGAATGTACCGTGGTATACCATGGTATACCATGGTTTTACAACGGTATTTTGGCCTACACCATGGTACTTTTTATAAGGGATTATATGGAAGTAAATCTAACAACTAGATGGTTGCCCGAAAATTGCTCTGGCATAATGTCTCTAGACAACTGCTCTGAAAACAAAATGAAAATTTTTCTTGAGAAAAGGGCTCTTCGATGTTTCATCCAGCGACGTTTAACGTCGTACTCAATGGTATTTCACTTATACGACGACGGATTGACCACCTCGTAAAAAACACTTCCGCGTATTGAAATAAGACAGAGTGAAAACTGGACAATGCCTCGTCATATACATGAACTACCATGGAACACGACGTTGAACCACACTCAAAAAAAGAAACAAAATCTTCTTCCAACGTACTGATTTATTGGGCATCCGGCTAAGGGCAGTTACCCTCACGATTTTCTTTACAGGTTTCGATGTGGTACAATTGAAATAGAGGAACATTCATTTAATAGCTGAGGAAAACTCTTCACATTGTATGGCTGTATTAGTGTGGCTACTGTCGGACGGCATCGCCATCACATAAGTGAAATAAATGGCGTTTAACTACATCCAGTCAACCAATCAGCCACAGTCTGGATTTATTACACACTCATATGTGATGCTAATGAACTTTCATGTGAATTTTTCTGCGTCTTGAACGCTTTATTGCCTATCCGTTTAAACGTCATTGGATAGGAACACCGTTTGCAGTCTTTTACCGCAAAATAACCATTATAACCTATGAAGAAATCCGTGAAAACCTATATAATTGAAATACACTTGTACACACTATAAAACTAAATGTTGGTTTTTTCTTTGTTTATTTCATGTATAGCTGTGGACAAATGCCTAGCTGTGTTTATCGACACACTCAGCGCATGCCGCGTATAACTCCATTCATCGTCCCGACTACCAGCCCTCCATGAGCAGTTTTTTCTACCATTTTATTTCCACAGGAGTTGAAAAAGATGACGTGCTTGTCAATTCTGCACTACATAGCTAATTATAAAGATGACGTCCTAGGTTCTGTTCCTCAAAACTTTGAATATTCAGAGGAGGACATATCTGTCTCACTTAGCTTATGAGAAGAATCCTATAAAAGCCAATAGTTAAATGTTTCTCTAAGCCCAATATTTACAGAGGAAAATGAAAGATCTGTCTCAATTAGCAGATGAGAAGCAACCAATAGTTGTAACTCTAAAGTTAACATTTACATGGGCAAAGAAAAGGCCTGTCTCACTTAGCTGATGGAGCCCACCGATAAAATTAGCTCTAAGGTTAACATTCGCATGGGAAATGAAATCGCTTTCTCACTTAGCTGATGAGAGGCCATCGATACATGTAGCTCTAAAGTGGACATTCAAATGGGAAAAGAAAATGTCTGTCTCACTTAGCTGATGGGGGGGTCATCGAAAAATGTAGCTCTAAAGTGGACATTCACATGGGAAAAGAAAATGTCTGTCTCACTTAGTTGATGGGGGGTCATCGATAAATGTAGCTCTAAAGTGGACATTCACATGGGAAAAGAAAAGGTCTGTCTCACTTAACTGATGGAAGGCCACCGATAAAATTAGCCCTAAGGTTAACATTCACATGGGAAATGAAAATGTCTGTTAGGAGGCCATGGATAAATGTAGCCCTAACCATAGCCCTAACCCTAAACGTAACATCCCCATGGGAAAAGAAAAGGT
>JARDVA010110099.1:0-11305 GCA_030265315.1 Mopalia swanii
CTAAGGGGCTTCATGTTACCCTGGTGCTGTCAGGACTAAGGGGCTTCATGTTACCCTGGTGCTGTCAGGACTAAGGGACTTCATGTTACCCTGGTGCTGTCAGGACTAAGGGCTTCATGTTACCCTGGTGCTGTCAGGACTAAGGGGTTTCATGTTACCCTGGTGCTGTCAGGACTAAGGGCTTCATGTTACCCTGGTGCTATCAGGACTAAGGGGCTTCATGTTACCCTGGTGCTGTCAGGACTAAGGGGCTTCATGTTACCTTAAAGTTAAGAAATACTTAGCCAACATTTAGCCTTTCATTTTCCATTGAAAAACAATTAAATATTTAATAACGAGTTTCTATTTTAATATATACACATATAATCTAGCGATTAACGCAGCAAAAAATGAAGAAATATAGACTTAATGTATTAAAATTAATGTTTGAAAATTGGCTTTTCTTAACTTAAAGAAATACTTAAGAAGCTTAATGAGTACGGGCCCTGTTAGTGATGTCTTGGTCACACATCCTGTGCTGGCATTGTCCTGTCTTAACTTTGTTTCTTGTCAGTAGTGTCTTAAGTGGTTGCCTTCACCATTTGAGCTGGTACGCTGTCATATGAGTGAAATATCCTTAAGTACAGCATAAACTTCCAACCAACCAAACCAAACAAATCATTTTGTTTCCGTTTCCAGTGAACTACAGGGGCTCTACTGGTTTTGGTCAGGATGGTGTGTCCTCTCTATTGGGGCATATTGGGGAACAGGATGTCAAAGATGTCCAGGTCGGCTATACAAATTATTTCAATCAGTTTATGTTTTATATACACTGTGTCTGAACATGTGTTGTCATTTCTTGATAAAGCTCCGGAATGATAAAAATCATATGGAAGATATCGTTTATCATAGCTTTTGTGATCAATGAAACTTGGTATCTATATTTACTAGCCCTTTGGATAAGTCCAGTATGGTTCAAGTCATAAGCTGTTTTTGCTCAGCACTGGTGCAACATTAATTCTCTAACAGAGTACACCAGAAAGCTGTAGTTCTGCTGAGGACTGATGATGGCGTAATAAATGCTGGAAAGCTGAATGAACAGTTTGAAAGTATTGATTACAGCAAACCATTTCATGTTTTAAACACTAATCAATTAATATAACTAACATGAATAAATCCCAACTTGAAGGTTGTCAAATGTTAATAATTGATAATTACTCTTTCAGTCTGCAGTAACGAGTGTGTTGAAATTAGAATCCCTGGATGAAAAGAAAGTTGTTGTGATGGGAGGGTCTCATGGTGGTTTTCTTACAACTCATTTGATTGGTCAATATCCTGTAAGTTTCATCATGGCATACATCTCTGTCTGTGAAAGGAATACAAAAACTTATTATTAAGGCAATTATCTATCAAAGAAAGGTTGACAGTCTCGGCTGCCCATTTCCAAACAAGGTTCAAACCTGAAAAGTTAACATTTTTATCAGTAATTTCAAAAAATTTACAATGGTAGTGTGTGTGCTTTCTAATTCAACTTTGATTTACCATTCACGTGATTGTCTGTCTGTCAACCATCAGGTATATGAGTGAATCACACGATGTGGCTCTGACAATTGCAGGGGTGATTTTTATGAGGTTTCCTCTCAGTTTTCCACCGTAGACAATCCGTCATCATCTAAGTGAAATACCCTTGAGTGCGGTTAAACACAATAAAAAATACAAAATCAAAACTTGTGGGATTTACCCTCTTGATTTGATTGACTGGTACATGCCTGAAGTTTCATCAAGTACAAGTTTTTTCCACGTTAAATTGGTCACGTGTTCACTCAGTAACGGTTTCACCATGCTTAACAAAAACATCCAGCCCAATGCACCTATTATGTCATTATTTAGCATGGCAAATATACTGTTTAGACATTAACCTCTTATCTGTCATTTGAACAAGTTTAATTTGTAAAAGGGTAAACTTGCTTGTGCACGTTTGCATTTAAAAGATACAAATTGTCCCTGACTTGAAAGTTTGTTTATGTATGTTGTCAGGGGTTCTACAAAGCTGCTGTCGCTAGGAATCCGGTTATCAATTTAGCAAGTAAGTAGTTTTGTTATAGTTTTGTTATGCTTACAGAGTTATATAGTACCCGTGGCTGTCGCTAAGTGGTAGCTTGTGCACTTCCTAATCCTACTCCAATTTACCTTTACGGGATCGAGTCTGTCTGCCGATCATCAGAAGTATGAGTGAGTCACACGATGTGGCTCTTTTTTGCGAGGTTTTCTACAGTAACAAGGCAAGGAACAAAGTGAAGTGAACAATCCATCGTCACTTAAGTGAATTACAGTTGAGTACGACATTAAACCCAAAGCAAACTCAGTTATATAGCCCACTGCCATGGCTTAGTGGTAAAGCCTGTCAGCCTACTTATACCTACTGCTCACTGGTTCAAATCCTTCTGTTCACCATGAGTGAGTCATAAGATGTGGCTCTGGCAATCTTGAGAGGTTTCCCCGCATATGTAAACAGAGTACTAGTGGGATGTGGACAATCCATCATGTAATAAGTGAAATACCCTTGAGTAAGATGTTAAACTGTATGTTAGGATGTTGAGAAGAACTAAAGCTAAAAACAATAATAAAAAACAAAAAAATATGAACATTTATTTGAATGAGATAGCTTTATGCCCTGTTGCTTACCAAGCTAATGGACAACATATTCCTGATATGTTGTCATGTCTTGTTCTGTGAAATTACCTTAAGTCTGATGTGAAACCACAATCAAACAAACAGAGTAGTGTGAGGGACATGCTGCACAAGGGCTTAGGCAGGCGGATGTCCACCCGTCCAATTCGACACCCTGAATAGAACAATTGCCTCATTAAGAAACTGGAACTTGCAAGAGATAGGGAAACTGTTAAAATTGGACAACCAGTTACTTAAACAGTGAAGCAAAATGACCATTTTGACACCATATTTTTGATTTCTGGCGAGGCCCCTGCATTGCATCTCAGCTGGTAGTGCATTGCCAACCTGCATTTCAACAACAATGAAAGCTCTTATTGGTTAAGAGCTGGTTAGCGAGCGCGCTTACTGAAGCCAACTTCGATGTATCATTCACAGGATCAAGTCCGTCTGTCGACCCTCAGGTATATGAGTGAGTCACACGATGTGGCTCCGGCAATCCAGGAGTGGTTTCTATGGGGTTGCTTCTCGGTTTTCCATTGTAATTAGGCCAGGAACATTGTTAAGTGGACAATCCGTCGTCATATAAGTGAAATACCCTTTAGTACGACTTTAAACCCAAATCAAAAAAACAAACAAAATTATTTGTTAAAATGTCTAGATATGATGTTTATCATCAATTGAACAAATGAAAAGCTAATAAATACTAAGGATCAGACCCCCAAAGAATACAGAAGTTCTGTTGTTTACATGCCCAGATTGTAACTTGTAACTTGGATTATATTGGTAAACTTGATAGAAATTTAATTACGTACACTTGAGAACACTCAAAACCTAATTCTACATGATTGTAACTCTGAAATATATAACCATGTTTGGACTTGTAAAGATTTTCAACATATTCATGACCTGCTAAATCCATGTGATCTCCATGGTATAATCCTTGCAACAACAAGACAGTGGAGCCCGCAGCCGTGGCTTTAATAGTCGTCAGTTCTTTTGTTCAAATTGTTAATTTTTTATGATTTAACTAGTAACAACAGTATGACCGTTTGTTGTAATAGTTTTTGCAAATATGAGTATATGTTTTATTGTTTGATTAATTGTCTGGCTTCATTTATAATTTTTATATATTCTTGTACATGTCACTACTATGTTCACTGCTGACGATGGCAAAATAAAGTTGAAATATTCAGTGAAAAGGAATTGCACTACTTGTGTACTACATTAATAGTATCAGTGGATTTCTGGTTCAGATGACGTAGTAGAAGCTTACGGCTGAGTGGTCTAGGTGGCCCGCATTTACTGCTGGTGATTCGGTGCCTAACCTTTAGGGTCATGGGTTTAGTTACTGGATGGGTTGCTAAATTCTCAGAACCATTTGTTCTTGGATCTGTTTAAACTAAGAAAGTGTTATCCCAAGATAAAGAAGGTACTGATAATGAGATGAATTTTTGGAGCATGTGGACCTGTGGTATTGGCATATATTAAAACTGTCCGTCAAACTGTTAACTGAGAAGTGAAGATAATCAGTGTGTCTTACTCACGACCTAAAAGTATATGTTATAATGTTGTTCTCTTTTAGATATGCTTGGCTCTACAGACATACCTGATTGGTAAGTTGAATAATTTTCTTATTCTCCTTTCTTTCCAGCAAAACTGGCTTGTGACTCTCCAGATTTGTAAGTAAATGAGTTGTTAGTGTTTAGACATACTAGTACATACTGTTGATACATTTTAGTAAAAATATAACTTTGTAAAGATGTAATCTCTTTTTGAACAGTCCAACTGATAAAAAAGTATATTCTGTATTAGCTTAAGGAGAAATATCTCAGTGAAGTGTTTTATTTCATTAGGGTGTATGGAGAATGTGGTTTGGAGTTTGATTTTGACCGGACGCCCAATCCAGAATTTTATAAAGCAGTGTGGTCAAGGTCGCCCATACGTTATGTAGATCAGGTAAGTCACCTAAAAGTTATGTACATTGTAGATGAGGTACATGTAGGTCACCCATACTTTATGTAGATCAGTTAAATCACCCATATGTTATGTAGATGAGGTAAGTCACCTAAAAGTTATGTAGATGAGGTACATGTAGGTCACCCATACTTTATGTAGATCAGGTAAATCACCCATGTGTTATGTAGATCAGGAAAGTCACCTAAAAGTTATGTAGATGAGGTACATGTAGGTCACCCATACTTTATGTAGATCAGGTAAATCACCCATATGTTATGTAGATCAGGTAAGTCACCCATACGTTATGAAGATAAGGTATATGTACATGTAAGTCACCCATAGGTATATTTCAACAGGGTACATGGAAGTCACTCATAGGTATATGTAGATAGGGTTTATGTAAGTCACCCATAGATATATGTAGATAGGGTTTATGTCAAGCCCATAGGTATATGTAGATAGGGTTTATGTCAAGCCCATAGGTATATGTAGATTATAGATAGGGTTTATGTCAAGCCCATAGGTATACGTAGATAGGGTATATGTCAAGCCCATAGGTATATGTAGATAGGGTATATGTCAAGCCCATAGGTATATGTAGATAGGGTATATGTCAAGCCCATAGGTATATGTAGATAGGGTACATGTAAGTCACCCATAGGTATATCTAGATAGGGTATATGTCAAGCCCATAGGCATATGTAGATAGGGTGTATGTAAGTTACTTCCTCATTTATTCAACCAATCCTTTCCAAAAAGCCTCTTGGATGAGCGCTTCCAGTTGCCCTGGTACTCTCCGAGATAATGGACAAGTCGATCTATTTTGCAATTTCTTTGTGTTGCGTGGAGTGTTGGGAGGTTGTTCGTGTTGCTCCCCTGGCTTATGGGCAACTTGAAGCTGATTTGTTGTATTACGTCTCACATTGTCTTCATTTGTTGTTAGTGGTAGTGTTCAGGGTGGTTTCCTTCACCATCATGTGTGTAAAATAACCTTCAGCACAATGTTAACCCACAATCAAACAAACAAATCTTTATATGGGATTGCATAATACATGTACACATACAAGCAGTTACGTCTTTGTTTTGTCAGGGATGTATCTTCCTAAACAATGGCATTTTAAACATTGTTTGCTGTCTGATGCCAAACCTTGTTTTGGTCAGACATTGGTTTTCCTAGTTCAGAAAGTTAAGTGGGTTGGATTCAATATATTAATGGCTAATTTGACATGTTTAATAATGTTGTCTGATGTGTTCTTAGGTAACCACCCCAACGCTGATAATGCTTGGAGCTGAAGACCGACGAGTACCCCCTAAACAAGGGGAAGAGTATTATAGGGCTTTAAAAGCCAGAGGTGTACCTGTCAGGTAAGAATTGTGAGGGAACTTGGAACTATATATAAAGTATATGTGCAATTGTATGGTACATTTCACATTTTTGTCTTGTAAATTTGTGTTCAAATTGGTATTTTACTGATAGTTAGGTACGTCATTAAACCGTAATCAAACCATTTACATGTAGTTTGTAACCTAATATCCAGTTAGTTTTGTTAGTACTGCAGTCTAGTTAAAATGGATCCAATTGTTTGAACTGAAAATACTCTCTCTGTTATTTAGGTTTCACATGTATCCAGAAGACTGTCATCCCATTATAAAGATGGATTCCGAGTCTGATGCCTTCGTCAACATTGTCAGATGGTTTAATAATTATATTTGAAACAGCCTCCCTACAGGAATGCTTTAAGAATTATTGGTTTTGGTGCTATGAAGATTATAATAATAATAATCTTTATTTACAGAGGGTTGACAAACTCAGTCAGCAAAGCTGATCTTCCCTGAGGCCCTCCTTACACTCACATACATGCACACACACTCATTCAAAATATAAATATGCAAGTATTTACAGTTGCAAGAACAAATTATACACTGTGTTACATAGTCTTATATATACAAAAAACAACAACAAATACAAAATTAATAAAGGATTGAACATATATATATGTATTCATTCATTCACCATCAACAATACAAGCCAGCTTCGTAACGATTATGTGGGGATGATCATTGGACATCAGATCCTCCTGATTGGGGATTTCCAAAGAGTATCAGCAGGTGCTGCACAGAATATCATTGTGGGGATGATCATGGAACATACGATCCTCCTGATTGGGGATTTCCAAAGAGTATCAGCAGGTGCTGCACAGAATATCATTGTGGGGATGATCATGGAACATAAGATCCTCCTGATTGGGGATTTCCAAAGAGTATCAGCAGGTGCTGCACAGAATATCATTGTGGGGATGATCATGGGACATAAGATCCTCCTGATTGGGGATTTCCAAAGAGTATCAGCAGGTGCTGCACAGAATATCATTCGAGTGTGTACATCCACAGCAGCATAGAATGATTTCTCAAATATAACATTATTATAGCACAATGATTCTTGCACTTTTTTGATTGACTATGAAACATTAATATGGGATTATGGGAGATGTGTTACTCTCTGAAAATACAAAATATCCATAGAATTCCGAAAGGTGTGCATGTAATGATTTTGCTTGTCAAATTATCTTGTACTGACCCAATACCCAGGAGAAAAGTTGAAATTTGTGTAAATTATGGCTTATATTCAAGCTCACCTTATATTTTCCTGTGCTAACTGGACAATAGCAATCATACATGAAAACAGCGAATGTTTATAAAATTAAGAGTATTAAATATAAATTTCTTAATTTTATGACTTGTTTAAAGATTTATTGCTGGCAGATAGGAGGGGAACCAAGGGGCAACACAAAGCTGGTCTGTTTATGTTCTCTTGGAATTGAGTCTTGCAATTGTCCTGTTTAGTTGCCAAAGACATTGAAGATGGTTTCTTTCCTTTTTGGGCTATCCTACATGGTGGTTTTAGAAACAGTCTGGTACAGTACTGCTAGGGTCTACTCCCCCGTGTTCCTCTGATTTGTGCACAATCCCCACACCTTCTCAGTACCATTCCATCGTACTGAATCATTCACTACATTACAACAGGTGTGGAGACTGGAGAATCAGGGTAACTACTGGGTTGTTCCCCAAAAGATGAATAGTCTAGGTACTAAGCTTCCTGTCTAGCTGGGATGACCCAGGACACTTGTGCAAATGATCCACAAATCTTCCCAGAAAGTGCTGGTCTGAATTCATGCGTGTTATTAGCAAAGCATGATTAAGTAGTTAGCAAATCTTGATTGTTCACACCTCTGAAGACAAACTAAATTTTCATCGAAAATAAGTCTTCACTAGATATCTGTTCACGCATCATTTGAGACATGCAGATGTCCAATAAATGGCAATAATGGTTAAAATGACTAGGAGAAATGCTGGGAAACATAGGAAAGACAGGCCAGAAATAGGGATTTTTTACATTATCTATTTACTGTGGTGTGAATATTCATAGTCCTGAAGTAGTCTTTGAATAGCACGCCTCGTTACTTGCTGTACCTGTTATTCTTGAATATGATTAACACTTGTGGAAAAACGGTGCCAGTTTGTAAGTTATGTAAAGTTCCCATCATTTGTTTACATGTTCTGACCAAACAGAAATACTGGCAGTGACTGCACCCGCAGGGCAATAAAGTGTCAGGTGTGCACCTGCTTGAACAATTCCATCTAAGGTGTGCACAATCATAGTGTAGATCCACTGAAATCCTGGTTGTAAACTTGGACATAAAACAATTTCTTACTAAACTGTTGTGAGCACAATCATGGTGGCACATCTCTCTGGCTAATGACAATTGCAGTATATTTACAGCTACTGCTAGGGAGGAATAACCATTTTCCAACATAACCGTTTCATATAACATAATTACATTCCACATTTTGGTTGCATTACTGTTCCCTCATTGGAAGTACACCACTGACTCCTATAAATGAAATAACCTTTTAAGGACTTTAGCACAGCACTTTACACCAATCCTGCTGATTTGAAACAATAACTTTCTCTGGTTGTTTTCTCATGGCTGTACCTGTTGAGTATGGGCTATGTTGCTGTCATTTAGTGAAACAGGCTGGAGTAGTTACAGTGTCTATCCTTCCCATTAAAATTGGGATTCTCCCACAAATTCCATTGTTTTCATTAGGATGATCCCTGAATGGGTTGCACTCTGGCTGAAATGGGTGCTATGGTACTGTCTTCTTTATTGGCACTGTGGGGCATATTGATTTTCTAATGCTGATTGATTGGTGTTTTACGCCATGTTCAAGGGTATTTTTACTTATATAACTGTTTATTCCAACAAGAATTGACCAGCACAACCATAAAATGTGAAGTTGATCTCCCTCAGTGCTGAGGACAACAGTATTGTTACACTCTGAACTAACTGCCCTTAGCCAGAGGGATTTTTCCAATGCAGGGAAACAATCACATTTATGGTTTCTCTTAGTACTGCTTAGTGTTGGGAGTATATCAGTCATATTTCAAATAAAGTCCTTTTGACATTACACACCAGTCAATCATCAACTTTGATTTCTCTGGAAACCTGAAGTTTAAACAAGGCGTTACAAGGGTTATATTGTGTGTGAACATCAGGAATATGATCAGGATCTTTCATCAACCTTCCTTCACCCAGAGACCTGAAGTTTCACACATCTTGTCACATAGGGTCATATTGTGATGATGATCTCCCAGATACAAATCTAAAGGATGCTAGATCCCAACAGAACTGTAATATATATCAGAAACGGTTTAACAGGAGCATACAAGTAGGAGTTTTGTTGGGATTTAGCTACCAAAAAACCTTTAACATATGTTGGTAAACCGTTAATTAAAATAAAGCTTATGGCAACTATCTAAAGAACGTGGAATTAAAACCTAATGAATGAACAATTTAAACTGAAAACGTTAAAGTACTTTTACTTTATTAAAGGAGAGTTGACTGTCTGGCCAGCAGACACTGTCCCGAGGCTCACAGCCATTTGAATATACAGGAATGTGTATACAAAAATAATATAAATTTACATTCCTGGCATCAAAACATTTCTTAGAAATAAAAATATATACTGTACAATAATTTCATTATGACCATAGTTAAGCTTACTTACATATAACATATTTAATATAACATCATTAAATGTATAACTTGTAAGATTGGATGAATTCAACATAATGGATGAATGCAACTGATTTGAATCCTGATTCTATGTCTAATCTATTGAACTATACACAAATCTCCTGGATCAGTATAAGAAAAAGTATATGTGATGCCCTTTAGATCTCAATGAAAAACATGGGTTAATATAAAATCTCAATATTTATCTTGAGAATAGGTATTTGTAAACTTTTTGGAAAATAATCTGTAATAAAAAAAACAATAAAAAAATTGAAATCAAAATACTTTAGGCAATATATAACATTTGGAATAAAACTTGGCAACTACTTTCATGTAATGATAATCAAAGAATAAAAACAGTCTTGTACAAAAATTACAATACACATGTACATGTAAGAACTAATAAACTTAATAACATTTTCTGCATATAAATATTGCTCCGCATCAAACCATGCATGTAAGCCAATAAACATGGAAGTCATTAATCACCCCTTGCTAATGATAACAGGAAGTGAGATGTCAAAGGAATGGGGGAGCAAAATGTACTTGTTAATAATGTACCATGGGCTATTCGTTTTACAGGATGATCTTCTGTTTTGTCTACAGGATATTGCACACTACCATGTGGATCAATTTAAGGAATATTTAATTGTCAAAATAAACCATGTTAACATAAATACAGAAACTTCAAAGAAAAAAAAAAGTTGGTACATTTAAAAACATAAGGAACAGAAAAGGACAAATCTGTCCGCATCTGTATGGCCCAGAACTATATTACAGTAAATACAAATTGCTCTACCTTAGGACAGTAGTTTGGATAGATAAAAGGGAACAGATGTACATCTAGATATGGGTCCTCTGACAATCCTAGATATGGGTCATCTGACAATCCGTCAATTCATTAATTGCTCTACCTTAGGACAGTAGTTTGGATAGATAAAAGGGAACAGATGTACATCTAGATATGGGTCATCTGACAATCCTAGATATGGGTCATCTGACAATCCGTCAATTCATTAATTGCTCTACCTTAGGACAGTAGTTTGGATAGATAAAAGGGAACAGATGTACATCTAGATATGGGTCATCTGACAATCCTAGATATGGGTCATCTGACAATCCGTCAATTCATTAATTGACATGTAAGTTATTTTGGACAAACCTGTACATTATTTACACTAATACTGACAAAAATGATGCAGCCGTATACGTTAAAACTGTGTATCAACAATTCTGTATCGATCGGGACTATAATTGTTAATAAAAAGTTATCACACAAAAAACTGTCAGTCTTAACAGTAATCTTTTAAAAGTATTTCATTAGACAATTCAATAACATTTTTACATAAACAAAAAAAATAGTACCATTGCTGGACTAACATGTTTAGACTCGCAGTCTGTTTAGTCTTGTTGCTGAAGTGAGCATATTACAGATTTGGTGTTTATATAAAAAAATAATATGTTTCTTGTGAACATCAACTGCTTCATATCTAGCTTTAATTCAAATTCAAAAGCTTTGGGTCCACATCTGTGGTTTGCCCTTTGACCATCAGGTATATGGGAGTCACCTGATGTCACATCTGTGGTTTGCCAGTTGACCATCAGGTATATGTGAGTCA
>JARDVA010110209.1:0-11305 GCA_030265315.1 Mopalia swanii
GAATTATCCCGCTTTGTATTAAAGAGATAATTCTATTAATATTTCGCCTATGCGTTTCTTTTTTGACAGAGTATATTAGGTTATGAGTTCAATTCACATGCTTTGAAAGCACATGGAACTTAATAGATCTACGATCACCGGGTAGCAGACGTATACTTATATAACAACAATATCGGGCTTATAGAAGTATACGTCTGCTACCCGGTGATCGTAGATCTATTAAGTTCCATGTGCTTTCAAAGCATGTGAATTGAACTCAGATAACAACAATATCGGGCTTATCTGAAATGTTAGTCTATTCAACCTGATTGACTATTCAACAAGGATGTTGTTCTAACTCCCATGGAAGGCAATGATTTGTTCTTGTCAGACGTCTAATATACCACTGTTTACACGACTAGCGTGACGTGTTAACCAGGAAATACCAACAACTATTAAAGTTAGTTGATTCAGTTCTCAACATAGCTTATACACTTCACAAATACGAAGAGACTTGCCAGTGGGTACTGTTATCAAACATTGTCGATTTTTTATTATTAAATATGTCCATATTGTTATTGTTAGTCTTAAAAATGAAGCTGGAATAATTTTTAAAAATGCCAACTTGATATTTGAATTGATTTTATTTTCCACTTACTACATAATCAATAAACTAATTTTATAGTCTTCTCGAAGTATTGGGTTTGTTTTACAAGAGGTTATTGGTTCTCCATTGTGAATAGCAATAGTATATCTTTCTCTGTTTACTTGATTGTTTTGGGTTCAACATTTCGTATACTAATAAAGTAGCGTATTGTTTAATATTCCTGGTTTATTTGATTTAAGTCCCGTGTAATTAATGGTGCCATATTTCGGGTAACAATTAACGGACGTACATGTGTATGCCCGTCTCTGAAATGATTGTTTCACATGTAAAACAGTAATAAAATGTACGCGAGAATGAAATATTTTCATGGTGAGTGCCGCAAAGTCGGAACAACCAAATCTAAAATTTACAGAAAACCCGACAAATCTTAAACGATTTTTTTTTATATTTATTTATATATAAATCTATAATATATAGTACTGAAATTTTATTGGGTTAATTCATGGAAAGACGAAGATAACATACATAGATAAATACGAATGAATAGGACTCGGCGGTGCAACACAATAACTGTAGTGTCAAAGAAAGGATCGCCATGAATATTTAATTTGCTTCAATTGACATTTAAGTGCAATTCCTCATCTATGTAAAAAATAAGCTTTTATGGTGAAAGGAATAATGTGAGAAAACCAGACTGCCCTACTGATCCTCTTATCAACATAAGAACTTTCAAATCATCTTCACCATACTCCATTATGGCGACAGGGGGCGCAGATGCAATTCCTGAAGACGCAGAATTTTCCCACAGCGTGAATAAATGAAATGAAATAGCATCACACACATACACACTTTGTCAATGAATATTTTCGATGTCATAATAAATAATAAAGCATAGTTTATTTACGCTGTTCTGCCAGGCCTTCGATATCACTGTATGTTTGTATGTCACCAAAACGCTTGTTGTGGCTCAGAATGTACCGATAAGGAAGCATCGGACTATCTAAATACATGTGACTATTCTGAAAATTAGGTGAAACTGCTATGATAACAACTGCATGTATGTTGACCAGAACGAGAAAATCTGCCTGGATCAAAATATTTTACTCTTCACAACACACGGTAGTAAATTTACACGCATGTATTACAATTCATGGTTAGACTGGCACCAAGTGACATGGCAAAACACATTTACACGCATAGATGTTGTCGGATGTTGTTGTTTTTTTGTTTCAGTGGCGGCTCCATTCTATCGAATGATGTGCGCCAAAAATGTTGTCGGAGATCCCCTTCCATATGAATATAGTTATTAGTGTGACGACGAACATCATATAACGGTAATCAAAACGACATTGAACGTGATCTCTTTGGTAGACGCATGACAAACACCAGTTAAAAAGGCACCTACAAAAATGCTACCTACATGTATGTACTTTCGAAAAGACGTACATGTAGACAAAGAACAAATTGAGCCCTTTTTCATTCAGATTAAATAGGTTTGTTTGTTTGATTGGGGTTTAACGTCGTACTCAAGGGTATTTCACTTTATATATGACGAGGGATTGTCCACTTCACACTGCTCCTTGTCTCATTATGGTGGAAACCTCGTAAAAACGACCGTCGCGATTGCCTCACGGGTCAACATACGGACAGATTAGATAGGAGATAATAGTGTAGGGATCTGCGTTTGCAAAAAGTAACTCAATAAAACTGCGTACAATGACGTCAATAATATCATTTGTAAGCATATTTTTAGTTATTTCTGGCTGACATTTAAAAAAAACAGAGTAATGCAACAAAATAAATAGACAAATGCTGGTTTGTTTCTTTTTTATTTGCGATTGGGGGTCGAATCGTAGTTTGTTCCATTCGTGTAGCACACCAGCCCAAGGAAACTACCGCATAAATGTCACTGGCAATAACAGATCGGTTGCGCTTAGAGCATGCACGATGGAGTAATTTTTGAAGATGTTCATTCCATTCGAGAGGTCCATTTCTCTACAAGCCGTACTGAAAAATAATCTGTTGTGAATTGCCAATCCTGGTCTAAAATTCCTTGACAGCACATGATCAATCGCACAAGCGATCTTAGTCTTTTAGCCAAATTATCTTCTGCTAAAAAAGATTAGGACTGATTGGCAATGCTTGGTTGTGGTGAGAACCGTTTATTTTTTTGTAAATTGACACTTTCAAACTATTATCCTTGTTAGCAATTCACAACACACGTAGCTGAGCATCACGAGATTGATCAAATGTACTGAAAAGAAAACCAGATACGCTGTGGAATTGTAAATACTTCAAACTCGTTGTCGTTGCGATCATTTTTTCGTTACGTGTAGCATTGTTTTTACTTTCCCTTTGGAGTTATAATGTTCATATTGGGTATCCCCGCTAATCTGCAACACTTGCTACACAATGTTTGAGGTATAAGTTTAACACTTCTGAGAGACAACCGTAGTATTGATGATTGACGGTAGTTCCGGAGATATAGATAAACAGCTCCTCTTTTGAACAAGTTGGTTCCTCTTAATTGTTTGTTTGTTTAATTGGGGTTTAACGTCGTAATAAAGGGTATTTCACTTATATGACGACGGATTGTCCACTTCACACTGTCCCTCGCCCTAGTATGGTGGAAAACCGGGAGGAAACCTCGTAAAAAACACCCCCGCAATTGCCGGAGCCACATCTTGTGACTCACTCATATACCTGAGGGTCGACAGACGGACTCGATCCCGTGAACGGTAAATCGAATTTATTTCTTTTAATGCGATGTGTTTGAGCGTATGTGTGCTGTTTGAGAAACCGAACTTATTTATAAACGAAAGAGATTAATGCACGATGTTATGTAATACAGATGAAACAAATTTAGATTTGACTGTCTGTCTTGCCAACAATAATATCTTTGTCTGAAATGGTTCCACAAGTCCGTGATAAACCTTGGTCGACTCGGATTGGCACCTTGACCGATGACAGTGTTTTATATACATTGTTTGTCAAGTCGTATAAAAGACAAAATTTATTTGTCTATCAACCACGTTAACAATAAGCTTGGCATCCGTAAAGGCTTCGACAAGGAACCACTATAAGTACATATTTAATCTGCATTTGTTTACATATCTCTTCAGGTTTGCACGTTGATCGACGACAGTGATTTATATACATTGTTTATCAAGCTAGGCCGTAAAAAAGACATACATTTGGTTATCTATCAATCATTTATAATTATATTTTTATGATATAATTTATGATTATATATCACATTGGTGATAAAACGTATTTTATGTGTGGACATTTTCAAATCAATTGGAAGCTTCTAGATGTTTGTGTCACCCGTGTCGGGCAAACAGAGATAATTTAACATTGAAAGAAGATGCTACCCACTTGGACCTCTTGGTTATCTTATAATATGGAGCCCAATACATTTAAGATTGAAGCAATGCCTTGAAAAGATAGATGAATCATCCGTCTAGACTGAATGTCTCTGAACTATTCGTAACTAAGACTTCATCTGCTGATAACATACTTAGTCTCCTTCGGTCACACTTTAACTAAGTACATTATTAAATTTGTCGGCCGTTTTTGTTTGAGGTTGCCTTAACACGAAACCGTCTATAGTTTTCTAGACATTGCAAAGGGTTACACGAAATTCTAGAAATTATTTTACAATGGATTGAATGACAACATCAGGGTTATAATGACCTGTCACACCACAAGCTGTTGTGTAAGGAACCTTCCAGCTGCTAGCTACACAATCAATCAAATGTAAAAGTATTACTTATTTTTTAAATCTGCACATTATCTACAAAAAACATGACTGTGGAGACCAAGTGCCAACAACGAAAACAACGTTTAAAGATGAAGCCGCTATTTAAATGGAGAGGGTACGGCGCAGGTTGATCGAGAGCAGTAGAGGTGCTGGGACTGCAAATAACTGACCAAGTGGTCGTGTGAAGGTTAGATGTTTACGACTGACAGCAGCTGACTCAAGGCCAGTGCCAGTTGTACTTAAGGCCAAGAGGGGCTGGACAAGGTCCATATGTCTGCCAATTAAAGCACCCAGCTGTATATATGACCATCTGTATGGTGCTACCACGAAGAACCTAAACAAAAGCTCAACAGGAGCGTTACGCGCAGGTCATTTATTTTGAGGATCGCAATCGACCTCCCACGGGCTAAAGCAACAAAGAGCTGAAAAATAACATGTTTGAGGCGTAATCAAAATAAAATAAATTGTTGAAATGACAGGGTGAAAACAACATAGATTCTGTCTAAAAACTACATTTCGCCGAGGAATACTTTTATTCTTGAATATAAAACGCTTTCTCAAAGAAACACTTTCAATTTCACACTTGACCGCAGCGAATATATCACATCTTTGATCTGTAGAAATATGCTGTCCATTCAACATTGTTTACACAACCCCTTGTAAATTTCTGTTCACGAATTGTGTGATAGCGTTAAAGGAAAAGACAACTGTTTTTCGACCAAAACTTATTATTTTTATGGCGTATTTTCAAATACAACCAGCCCGCGTCCGTGGCTTAGTGGTAGCGTGTTCGCTTCCTAATCCTACTCCAATGTCTCGTTCACGGGATCGAGTCCGTCTGTCGACCGTCAAGTTTATGTGTGAGACACACGATGTGGCACCGGCACTGGCGGGGGGTGGTTTTTACAAGGTTTCCTTCCGGTTTTCCACCGTTATAAGGCAAGGCACAGTGTGAAGTGGACAATCCGTCGTCATATAAGTGAAATACCCTTGAGTACGACGTTAAACCTCAATCAAACAAACAAACAGACCACCATCTGTATTGCGCTTGCAATTGAATTAGCCTAGCCGTTAATTAGTTAGTGTAAAAAGCGGAACTGACGTAATTGTTCTAAAACATGGTAATTATATCATCTAGTCGTGGCTGTCCCATATTGACTGCACTTGTAGATGCTTTCTTATAAGCCGAAGGTGAGGGTTCCGTCCCCAAGCGAAACAACAACAACAACAACAAACAACCGCTTGTACATATCAACCTGGAACTAAAAACTGGATTTTTAAAAAGCGGATGTCAGCTGAAAACATGCTAAATGTATGTGCTATTCAATGAGCTATTTTGATATGTATACAAGTGCTGACACGGTTCAGCTTTTTTTCGGTTCGGTTCGGTTCTCGGTTACTTTTTTCGATTCTCGATTCTTTCGGTTCGGTTCACAGAGACGTAGGTTGCCGTGTTCCGTCAACGATTGCCTTCAATCTCCAGCGTATTACTAGACAATTATCACGTAGAACACTTCATTTAAAAGGGCTTAAATTTGTGTATTTTACGTTGGAAGCAGCTGAATTGTTTGTTTTACTCAATACACTTCGTCACCTGCAAGCATAGATAATATAACAATGTAAAATACCTTTACCCACTTGTCGTTGTTGAAATTATGGTTTAAGGGCTGCTTCTCGCGATTGAAGCAGTTATCCACACTCCGCTGACGTCTCATGGGTGGTTGACTCTAAAGCCCATCTGCTGCGGAGAGCACTATGAGCAGCATGTGTGACGGTTCACAATGGTTTGACAAAACTGTCAAAGTTATTCAGGAGTTTGAATAATGAAATGAAAATAGAATAAAATATTGTTGTGTAAATCATCATGAGATCGGAGAGCACCAGGACACGTCGACTCATGTGGGGGAGATTTGACTCAAAGAAGAAGCAAGGACTATATGAGAGTCCGAGTCGGCAATAGCATTGATTCCATAGTGATACAGCGCGGACCTCAGAGAGAACGCACTTTTCTGTATTTTGCATTGGCCCACAGGCATGCGTTTATTTACACATCGAAAACTGACTGTATGTAATCAACATGGAAGAATATTTAACGTAATTTATTTACGAGAACGATCGTTCATATAACCGAACGATCGTTTACGTGGGTTTAAATATGTTTACTTGTGCGAACGGCATCTAGGTTACGCACAATTTTTATTTGTTTGTTTGATTGGGGTTTAACGTCGTACTCAAGGATGTTTCACTTGATTGCCCTATTATGGTTAAAAACGGGGAGGAAACCTCGTAAAAACCTCTACCGCGATTGCCGAAGCCACATCTTGTAACTCCTTCATATACCTGAAGGTCGACAGACGGACTCGATCCTTTGATGCACAATTTTGAACAAATAAATCTTGATCGTAAATTCCAAATATTGAGGTATACTTTTAAATTATAACTGTGGACAAGATCGATCAAATCCATTTAGAGAAATAGAAAAAACCCCGATAAGGTGTAACGCGGCCACATTCTTCCGTACACAGTCCATGCATCAGTTCTCCGGATGTGGATATGATAGCAGAACAATGAAATAGCGAAACAACGACATGGATACAAGAATGAATACAATAAACTTTATTATATTCAAGAAAATAGTATTTAACATAAGTCTGTGCAATGTTTATAGCGGAGGTTGACCGTTTATCCGAAAATCAACAGTCTACACTATATACAGAGACTGGGTCTTGGACCCGTGGTTATCGGTACCTTCACGATCTAGGGATACGTTTTGTGTGGACGTATTGGATCTGTATGGTACGTCAGTGCCTTGCAATATCAACTCCACAACAGTCAGCAGTTAATGACTGAACATAATCTTACTTTCCTTTGACTAGCAGGCCGTACAGTTTTAGCATGCGGTGAAAATGTTAAATGACTAGTTATAACCTAAAGGTTTTGATATTTGAAACTTTTTGTTATTAAAGTGTGGGACGACCTACTGTGATAAATCATAATGTAAGTCGTCGCGATTTGACAAAGCAAAATGTAGTCCGTCGTCCAGACACATGTGACCATTTTTAAACGGTGACTAGTTTCCTTTTGTTCAGTGAGCCCTCTTGTCAGTGGCCAAGCTCAGATTGTTTGAAGAGTAGCAATGCTGTCTTTATCCAGCGCTAGGGTAAAATTTAAATTACCTTTCTAACTTTATTAAAACACTTAACATTTATGGTTGTGCTAGTACATCGCCGTCATAACTCATAAGTGAAATACCATCGAGCGCGGTGTAAAACACCAATCAAAAAACGAGAGACCTCAAAAGCGTTTCCAAATTGGCAGGTCAAACCTGAGCACCAAATTACATTTTGTATGTGACAATTCAGCGTCTATCATTTACATTAGTGTACCGATGTGTTTTCCTCAGATAATCATGTTTTTGCTTAAAAACACAAGTCGATCAACTTGGTCAGTAGATAGGCATGATATCTCCAGCTGTTGAAAAAATCCTCTCGCTGGCCACCGATGTTGCAGGTATGCCAAGGTACTTTTTGGCCAATTTAGCCATAAGTGGAAACTTGGGCTCGTTGTTTTTCCACCATGTAAGGGGATCTGCATGCAAAGGAAGTGATGCATCGGCTTTAAAAGTCACAATTTCAAACTCAATTTGTGAGGACAACGATTTTTCTGGCTGGTCGCTGTCAAAGACCTCGCCAAAAATATTTTCTAAATCCGTCTTAGGTCGGTTAAGTGGCTGGGGTTGTTCATATTCAACCACTGCTGACGTTGATGGTAAGTTCTCGGCGATGGTAGCTGCCTGTACAGTTGTGTCCTAGTAAAGAAATTTAAAACAAAGTTGAAGTAAGGTAATTAAAAAACCACATGTGTTGTACTTGTAACTAATAATAAGTAATAAGTAGTATTAACAACAATAAATAAGTGGTGATAAGTAGTATTAACAACAATAAATAAGTGGTGAAAAATAAAACACAACTTAAAGCAATTACGTGTAAATCTTTAGTTTTAGGCCTTGACTTGTTATAGATCACTTCATGTCATTTCACTCATTTGCAATCTTAGCACTTCTGAGACCTGACCGACATTCAGCTTTAAATGAACATTGATGTGTTTTGCAAAATACTTTATATATTTCTCTATTTGTTTCATTTTCAGACTGACCTGGGCGTTTTCTTGTCTTTCGGAGTTGACCTCTGTTACCTTTTTGATAAGAGACGTGTATACATCTTGTCTTTCTACGTCCGTTAGGTACGGCATGGCTTTAAACCTGGGATCCAAACAGGAACTCTCCCTCAGAAATTGCAGGACATCTGGGTTAATGTACCTTATTGACAAAATAAATTGTTGTAGTTTAGTTTGTTCCACAGTAATTCATCTGTTGACTATGATCTACGCTACTGATTTAATGATAAATAAATACAGAATAAATGTTTTCTTCTGTGAAAGTTTAATTATTTTCTGGATATTATGTTATAAACCTAAGATAGTGACAAATAAAATGTGATTTGTTTTTATTGATATATCTATAATTTTGTTTTGTTGCATTCTTTTGTTTATCAAAATCTTCAATGTTAAGGAAAAGACACAATTATTTTAATTTATTTATTCTAAATTGTTTTAACATAATCTCAAACTATATTGGAGCTTTATTCAATTTTTATATCTTATTTTATATACCTTGGTTTGAGATCGTTAACGATCGCAGATTTCACGGAGGCTACGAGAGGCACATCTTCTTCTTCTGTCTGCAGCTGCTGCACTAGCATTTCTTTTAACGGGTGTATTAGCGACACTGTGGGGAATTTCTCTCCACATAGCATTGTTGTTATTGCTTTTATGGGCTTTAGTACGTCAACTATTTTTTCTGCTGCTGCGATGTCGTTTTCCGTCAAAGTGTTAATGTCTTTAGCATTTTTTCGCAAGTCTTTATTACAAAGAGTAGCTTCTACAGCCAGCTGCTGTTCAATAAAGCGCTCTAACATATCGAACGTGGAGTTCCAACGAGTTTGAACATCCATGACCAGTTTGTGCTTTGGTATCATCTCCAAAAGAACTTGCTTACTTTCAAGTACGGCCGCAGCCGTTGTACTTCTGTGAAAAAATGCCACCACACGTCGTATCCTACCGAGCAGTCTATCCAGCTGGGGGACTTTAAGTCCGCGTTGAGTGGCAAGATTTAATGTGTGCGCAACGCACCCGATATGTGGCCGGAGGCCGGCGATTGTTGCAGCGTTTACAATGTTTTTTGCATTGTCTGTTGTAACAGACGGCATTTCACCATGCCTCGATAATTTCCACTCTACAACCGCAGCAGTCAAGACTTCTGCAATATTCTCAGCTGTATGCGACTCATTCATTACCCTTGTTTGTAATACTCGGGGAAACAAGATTCCAGTTGTCGGAAATGAAATGGACTGTTATAGTAGTGTAACTTTGTGTACTCCTGGACGTCCATGAATCCGTTGTCAATGCTATAAAGGAAGCTGTTTGTAGCAAAAGTACAACTTTCTCCCTAGTTTCCTCGTATAGTTTTGGGATAATTTTCTCTGAAAAATGTGTCCGGCACGGAACGTCATATCGTGGTTCTAACACATTGAGCATGTTGAGAAACCCCGCATTCTCTAATACAGAGAAAGGGCGCATGTCCTTGGCAATAAAAGTACCTATTGACTTAGTAATAGCTAGTGATCTTGCAGATGTCTTGGGTGACTTATTTTTTGACGCAAATACTTCAGTCGGTGTTCTCTGCTGCCCCTTGTCGCCAGGCATCGTCGTAGCGACGAGGTCGGCATCATCGCTGACATTGCTTTTGTCAAGTGTGATGCAATGTTTGCGTTTCAAATGAGCCGTCATAGACGATGTTGAGCCTCCAGAATGCTTCATTTGGAATGCACACAAATTACAGACTGTTGTAGATCGATCTGTTTTGCCATCTACGACGTGATAGGAGAAATATTCCCACACTTTTGATTTGGATTTCGCAGACATGTTCACTCGTCATACATAGTATACAAAATACCCCAAATATGATGACTAATACGCTTTAACCAATGAGTAAGCCACTTAGTAGTTAGTAGTAGTACATATACATCTCCACGATTCTGTTTTATTCAGATATTTGAAAGAGTTATCCCGCAGAATATCCACACATGTGACAATAGCTGTGCAGTCGATGGGCAAGGAATATATTACTACGCGGAGAATGTACACGACGATCCATTTATTTCGCTAAAACACTCCATGAAAAGTTTAAAGCAGATCATTCTAACGAATAGATACTAGATAGATAAAGATAAGATAACACGGATAATCGGACATGTAAATACAAGTAGCATGTACAATTGGTGTATTTGTACCAGTGATTTTAACGACACAAAGGTGATCTATTAAAACTTATGAAACTGAACTGACTTAGGCCTATGTTTACAAGTCCGTGAAGTGTCAATATGATATTTGGATTATACGCGGATTCAAGGTAAGGGTCAGAATGTTTTTTTTGTTTTTAATCGTGCGATAAAACGGTAAAACTATGTTTGAGCTAGTCAAATTACAGTTTATTTAGTTTTATATGATCGCCATTTCTCAAACTGAACCGAACCGAAATTTGAGTATACTGAACCGTGAACCGAACCGAAAGCTCCGAACCGCGATTAATCGAAATTTCGATTAATCGTGACAGCCCTATATAATAAACAAATTAACATTGCGCTTGGATGACCATGTTTGTGTATACACCGTGTTGTTACAGATGCCTTCCACTAAATACACAAGCAAACGGACGCTGGTGACCGACATTGTTTTGGAACAAGGACGTCAGTCCCGCCTGTTACAGTAACTAATTAACGGCTATCCTTACTCGAATTCAAGTGCAATACGAACGTTTTTCCTTGAAAATATGAATTAAAAATAATAAGTTTAGTTCGACAAACGATTATCTTTTCCTTTAATAAATGAATTGGTCA
>JARDVA010110542.1:0-11300 GCA_030265315.1 Mopalia swanii
TGTTTGTTTGTTTGATTGGGTACCCAAGGGTATTTCACTTATATGAAAACGGATTGCCCACTTCAAACTGTTCCTTGACTATTTACTTCACACTATTCCTTGTCAATTACAGTGGAAAACCGAGATTAAACCTCATAATATAAAAAAACATGTTCATGCCGGAGCCACATCATGTGACTCATTCAGTCATATACCTGATGGTCAACAGATGGACTCGATACTGTGAATGGTACATTAAATTAGGATTATTAAGCGCACATGCTAACCACTAAGCCATGGCTGCGGGCCGCCAGATATTGCCCTGCAAGTCTGTGTTTTCATTGGTACAGTACAAAGTTGTGTTATAATCACTTAAAAATCAATAAGGGCTTCAGTGCTCAATTGTACTTCATAAGCCAAGACCTCTATGATTGATCATAACAGGTAATTCATCGTTTTGACAAATTTGATGAATATTTTATTTTTGCTTACCATTTTGCCTTTTTGAGTTCTTTATCCCACTCCTCTGTAAACTTGGGAACAACATTAGCAGATGTGTCTTCGGGGTTAAGGGACCATAGATCTGCTCGTTCCAATGGCTTCCTGAACCCTTTCACAACTAACCTGAAATTAAAAGGACACATAACCTTGGAAACAAATATACTATATATATGGAGATATATCCTTCAATTCTGGTTGTTCCCTAAAAACAAATAATTAAATAATGTTTGTCCATTAAAAACATATACTTAAATATTTGCCCACTAAAATCAAATACTTCAAGGTTTACCAACTAAAAACAAATAATTCAATGTTTGCCCACTAACAGCAAATACCCTCAATTATGTTTGCCC
This sequence comes from Mopalia swanii, assembly GCA_030265315.1. Lineage (NCBI taxonomy): Eukaryota > Metazoa > Mollusca > Polyplacophora > Chitonida > Mopaliidae > Mopalia > Mopalia swanii. Next base: position 834 of record JARDVA010110542.1, read on the forward strand.
ATTAAAAACAAATACTTCAATAATGTTTAAAAACAAATACTTCAATGTTTGCCCACTTAAAACAAATACTTCAATGTTTGCCCACTTAAAACAAATGCTTCAATAATGTTTAAAAACAAATACTTCAAATTTTGTCAATCCAATCATCATGGAAGTTTATATTATAAGCAATTTGCTTTATGCAAATAAATGCACATTTATGTATTTAAATCATTCAAAGCAGCAGCAAAATGCAAATGCTAGGTTACCTATTAAAATGTTAGAGAACCAATGTTACCATTATGTTGGAAGAGATTACAGCACAGGCCTGCAATAATGTTTACCCACTGAAAACAAATACTTCAACAATGTTTGCCTAATAAAAACAACTACTTCAATAATGTTTGCACAATAAAAATGAATAGTTCAATAATGTTTGCCCAATACAATCAAATATTTTAATTGATATATTCACCTAATAAAAGCAAATACTTCAATACTGTTTGCCAGACATAGATACATACTGTTTACAAAAATAAAGTCTGTATTCTGGAAATGTTTACCCAAGGCCATGCTTCAATATTGTTAACGAAAAAATATCCATAAGCTATTTATGTTTAAGCAAATAATACCTAGTCAAGCGCAAAAAAATATTTTCAAAAATACAAGATACATTGATTGATTGATTGGTGTTTTTCCCTTATATGATGGCGGTGTATTCCAACAATACTTGGAACTTGCATATCCAAGATGTGAAGCATTTCCATAATGTTGGAAAGTTCATTTTCTTCTAGTGCTAAGCAGAGACAGTATTGTTACCCTTAAAAAGAAACTGCCCTTAGCCAGAGGGCAGAAGAAAATACAAGAATAACATTGCATACATTTAGGTATTTATTGTCTCAATTGTCCTTAATTTATAAATGTATGTAAAAATATATATAGACGTTAAAGCCCCCAAGTCACATACCCTGTAAACCACCAGAAAGTGGCTCTGGAGATAAAAGAGACACTGCCTTCAGGACAAGGATTCTATCAAATCAATAAAAAAAACAGGACATATTTAAATCAATAACAATATTATTTAACAGAAAAAAGTCCAAACAAATTTGGAATCTTTGCTTGGCCTTTATCAATTTAAACCAAATTCTCGACATGCCATTACTACATAGTTTGTTTATACTCCTAGAACAGAATGCCAATAGAATGGCTGAAGGAAACTGCGTGAACGGTAAATTGATTTGTTTGTTTGATTTGTGTTTATTGTGTACTCAAGGGTATTTTACTTATATGACGGCGGATTGTCCACTTCACACTGTTCCTTGCCCTAGTATGGTGGAAAAACGGAAGGAAACCTCGTAAAAACCACCCCCGCTATTGCCGGAGCCACATCTAACGGTAAATTGAAGTAGGATAAGTAAGATCACACGCTACCACTACGTCACGGAGATTTGCAGAGAAGCGTGAGCTTGTCATGTTGTGTTCAGGAGAAATTTCATGTTTGAAGCAGGGCTGATAAGAATATTGTGAATTGTTGCAGAATCAGGGATTTTTGTCCTCAATAAATTAGAGTTTTTTTGCTCATGCCATTGCTAGCTTTATTGGTCTGGAAAAAGTTTAGTTTTCAGACAAAATATTTAAATGAGGGTGTGTCAGGACTGAATGCAAGGATGCCCTTTGTTGTACCATTTTTGTTTGTATAGAATAATTTTATTTTAACAATTATGTAGCCCTTAACAAACTCGAAGATTTTATCAATTTCTTGATGAACTTAACTTAGTGCCACATCAGGACAAACTTGTTTGTTTACTTACAGTATCTGGCTGGACCTGGTAAGAAGATGGTGGAAGATCAACAAAAGCGGATAAAACTAGCTGGACCAAAACAATTGGGTAAAAGATATAAAATGTGACGAATCGAACTACATCTTCAACTTCCCCCTGCAAAACATAACATAAACAAAACTTTTATAGTATTGATGATAAAGCTTAGAGAACATATTCAACCAGAATAATACACATCAGGCCTGTGCTGTAATCTTTTCTGGCATAACCTTAAAATAGGTCCTATAAACTTATGTGAGGTAACCTAACATTTTCCCCTGGTTTGCTGATTTTTTAAATACATAAATCTGCCCTTGTGTAAAATACATCAAACTTGCTCTAAAATACAGTCTTCAATGATTATTGGATGACAAAACTGGTAAAAATCAAAAGCGAAATTCAAATTTAGATGAATTCGGGAAACCGATCTAGTTTAAATCGGTCCTCCTAAACTATTAAAGTTTGCATAACCATGAGGAGACCCCGTTCTGTCTGTTTTCCCCAACAGCACAGGCCTGCACATGGATTGATACCCAAGATTTCATTGATTGGGGTTTTTCGGCATGGTTTATAAGTTTATTTCACTTATATGACAGCAATGTATTCCAACCATAATTTACACCAGCACAATAATAGTGTTTTCATACTTCTGGAAAGTTCATTTTCCTTCAGTGGTTAGAGAAGACAGCATTGCCCAAGTGTGCCGGAGTATAAAAAACAATATAGGACATAATCCATCACCCAAATTTGTTGTGTTCTGATTGGTCAATTTGCCGAGGTATAAAAACTTGAACACCCCGTGACATTTCTCATATAGCAAGATTTCATGGGTAATATAAAAAAAAAAAACTTGATCGATTTTGTTGAAATTTGAAAAAATTTTGTTTTCAAAGTTTAATAAAACAATTGACACAAACATAGTTCAAAACAAATCTGTTTCAAAATCGTTGAATTTTAATATCGGAAATATCCTATACGTAGCCTTTTTTTTTTTTGCAGCATCATTGACATTGACCCTTTCAATGTGACTGAAAAGAGCGTTGTCATGGCATGCTGGTCATCATGGGAGGTAATAAGAACAGAATCAAAGATTGCATTAATGCTGAATCTATTTTCTAGTTGTTGAAGTGAATAAAATTGCACACATTGGCGTGATGGATAATAAATTTGTTCTAGACGTGTTTCTCATGGTGTACTGAAATTTAAGACCGTCCTGCAAGCTTGTACGCCTGACGACTGCGGCTCCTGGCGTACGAGTTTGCAGGACCGTCATAAAGGTATGTACACCTTTCGAACAACGTCAACACAGGACAAAGAGTGAACATCCACAGGACGTAATACAAGGATATCACAAACAGATCCAGTTCACATTGCCCCTTAGCTCCAAGAGCATCTAGGCGACAGGAAGCTCCTTCAAAATGCTCCACACACAAGAATACAGAAGCCTCTTGTTTCTCCTGTATTCTGAGAGCACTGGAGCAACATGAAATCCACTGTAGGCTATTAATCAGTGGAAGTAAAGTTGTTATTTTAAGCCAAGATGTGACCTTTCAGACACTCACCTTAAGAAGGGCTACACGAATCTTGGATCTAAAAGTGATGATGCTAAAACATCCTAAAAGGGCCCAGAATATAAATAAAAGGGCTGAGGATCGAACACCTTTCAATCTATCAAAGTGGATGAGTAACAGTGTTATTACCTGAAAACATAAAAAAACATAAACTAGTGGTTTGGAATGACAAGGCAAAAAAAAAAAAAGAGGTGTCAAAAATTTTAAATAAATAATCGAAGAACTAATTTGTTTGTTTGGGGTTACTTTAACATCATACTTAAGGGTATTTCACTTATATGACAATGGATTGTCTACTTCACACTGAAAATCTGCTTCACACTGAAAATCACGAAGAAACCTCTTAAAAACCATGCTTAAGTAAGTTGTGTTCGCCTGAGCCACATCGTGTGACTCCATCCTGTTAACAGTACATCCAAGTAGGCTTAGCTAATAATAAGCCACAGCCGTCAAAACACTCTTGTTACTGATAAACAAATATTCTTAACAATCAGACTAAATCTCATTTTGTTAATTTTGGCAGGAGTCATTAGGTTGTTACTAAATAACACTAAACTGGCTCAAACCAATCACATTATTCACTCAACACCTCTGACCATTTGGTGAGTGAATATGATTCGTGTGAGCCTGTTGGTGATTGAATATGATTCGTGTGAGCCTGTTGGTGAGTGAATATGATTCGTGTGAGCCTGTTGGTGAGTAAATAATGTGATTCATGAGAGCCTGTTATTAAGTCCGAGTTGGTGAGTGAACATTGTGATTTATCTGAGCTTGTTATTTGGTCAGCGGTGTTGAGTGAATAATGTGATTCATTTGAGCCAGTTTAGTGTTACTGTAATGCTGCGGGTAAACCACTTACCAGTGATAAGAAAAGGATTAAAGGTGAGACAAAGTTAACAGCTGGGACAGGTAAATCAGCTGATCTCTCATAGACACCTGTGAATATGTCCACCAGTGTGAGACAGGCAAGGATGGAACTTAATACCTATTCAAGTAATACAAAAGAAAACATATACATTTTTAATACAGGGATTCAGTTTTTTCTTTGTTTTTTTAAATCTTTGTACTGACTATCTATATATCATTTGCATTGTTTTATCTAGAGACTATCAGGCCTGTGCTGTTGGGGGGGGGGGGAACAGACAGATCGTGGTATTTCCATGGTTATGCAAACTTAATTCAGGAGAACCAATTTATAGGTTTCCTAAATTGTTTACAGTCTTCATTCAAATTTGTATTTTGATACTGATTTTGACAAATTTGGTCATCCAAATATCAATGAAGATTGTATTTTAAAACAATTTTGCTTAATTTTTCACAAGGGCACATTTATGTATTTGAAAAATCAGCAAATGTTAGGTTATCTCATAAAATTTTAGAGGACCGATTTTAAGGTTATGCAGGAAAAGATTATAGCACAGGCCTGGACTATCTGACTGGCTCGATCCGAGAGGGAGCTGAACTTCCCCGGAGTTCCTCAATAATGAACAGACTTTTCCTTTTAAGAAAAAATTCAATAGTGAAAATTGAATTTCTTGCCAAGGAAACCACAGATTTTGTTTCTCAGTATAAAATTAATTTTTCTACAGAGTAGTTTTCATTGAACTTGAGAGCCTGTATTTGGACCTTAAATTACTAAGGACTTCAGTAAATCCCTATAACACAGCTTGATGTTAAACTAAACCAATACCTGATTAATATATCCTAGTTTTAAAGATAATCACTAACACTTACCAGTTTTGTTATACTGAACCAAGTTAGAGGTATGACTCCCAGTTTACTCTGTTTCAGGTTATAAAAACGATAGGGAGCAAACAGACATAAGATAACACAAGGAATCCAAACAACTACTGTTTTCTGGAAGCATGGCGTAAAGTCAGGATCTGTTGTGTTACTCAATGATGCCTGATCCTAAAAAATAAAGCAAAAAAACTTTTTCTTTTATGCCAGCTAAATTAAATGTTGCAAGTATATAAATGGATTCACGGTATATTTAACATTATTTTAATTTGTTTTGTTTAATTGGGTTTAAGGTCATATTCAAGGATATGTCACTTATATAATGACGGATTGTCCACTTCACACAATTCCTTGCTTAAAATAAGACACAGTGGAAATCAGTTGGACAGTCACACCAACCTTGCAATTGTTAGAGCCACATCATGTGACTTACTCATATACCTGATGGACTCCCTACCAGTGGATGGCACATGTATCGAAGTTGGATAAGAGAGCAGAACATAATAAGGTAGCACAAGTTTTCATTGTCATACTGCATTGCGCAAGGTTAATTCTTAATGTAACTTCCGTTTTCATTTTTCCACTTATTTAGAAGCTTGCAATCGAGTTTGTCTGCAATCGCCTGCTGTTGCTATTTTGTTTTCACATTCTCTTTGACGCGTGACGCTTAGTAACCTTGATTTTATGGGGTCGTATAAAAATTGTGCCATGTTACAGCATGTTTATAGGCTCTTCCGTTCGTTTTATATCAATATTATATGAAGAACAAATATAATTAGAAGGAATTGATTTGCAGCAAATGACATAGTCATTGTTGGATGAATTCAGCAGAAAGTTGCTTATATAAAATTTACAATAGTCAGAATAGATAGAGGGGACCTACAGCTTCACAACCATAACTTTACTTCCTCTTGGGACTACCTAACGCTGTCACCCTATGTACTATCTGGACAGTTAATTGGTATACCAAGTATGACTGCATTACTACTGAATAGTGATATTGCATGACAATCACTTTTGACATTGAGGGCAAAAGTCTGTTGGTGGCTTTTATTTTGCTTCGTCATTCTCGGAATTCCAATCAATGAAAACACATACGGGTAAAACCATAATATTAATAAGATCACAGGGAAAACATGGAATAACATATTTTACCTCACAAAGGGTAACCACACAATCAATATTGAAATTTATATTATATAAAGTAAAAGAGCTAAGAGATATTATTAGAAAGGATAGGCCTATATAGGCTATAGGCCTACACCGAAAGGCGGGATTTATGTCTGCATCCTTTATAGAGTGTCCAATAATCGTCAAGAGCGAATCCGGTCTTTCGTACAATTACACATGGAGATAATTAAAAAACAGCTCCTGCCGCATTAACAACTGAAGTTATAAATTCTCTCTTTCTCGTTATTGACTGACATAATGTATTCAACAGTGTTAACTTACCCAAAGCGGCGAAGCACAAAATCCTTCACTGTCCGCCGCCATGCTTGTGCCAATCTAAGAACGATAACTCCCTCTTACGAAACTGGCAGTTCTGGATTTTTCTCTGAATATTTAATTGAACATTTCTCAGTACACTGAAATATCCTTTTAAGTCTTTTCTTAAACTTGATGCAATTCTATTTCCCACCAGTTGTGTCGTGTGGAGAGTATAAACTAGTTGACTGCGGTGTCACGTGTGGCCGCAGCTGTTAACCCCCAAGGTATAGGCCCTATATCTGAGTATCTGCATGTGTTAAAAGTCTGTTGTACCTGGCGAACTAAAGTCTTCAAACAGCATCAAGTTAGCCTATCTGTATCGAAACGTCACACTCCAGTGCGTACGCATGGTCTTGAATGTTTATTTTTCAGTACATGTAACTGATGTTAACAGTTACAAAGCTGATATTGAAAGCATTATTTCAGTGTGTGCTGTTCAAAACATCTTTTTAAATCTCTTTCACGGCATTCATGCATCATTGTATGCCTATGCTAAACATCTAGGAATAATTTTCTCTCTCTCCCATTCTATTTACTCACAAGCTATTTAACTCTGCTTATTATTCATGTAAATGTACATAGGGATAGTTTTATATGGTTCTCCTTTGTTCCCGAATGTTAATTGCTTTACCCATCTTGTCAGTGTTACCCCTTAATTATATGTAGGCTAACTCACTTTGTCCCAGCCTTTACCCATACATTGTGAGTTGTGAACTTGTGGTTATACATATTATCAGAAGTCTGATATTATATTAACCAAATTGTACTGTTTATTAAGAAAGAAAATCAATTCACTCCTGGGCAATACGGGCAATACTAGTAGTCCCTGCAGAAATATCTATAGACGTAGACAATGATTTGAGTTTTTTCGGGGTTACACACACAACTTGTGTATTATTAAATCGAAACCGGTTTACCTTATGGAAATTGAACTGAACAGGATGTGAAAAAAAAAATATCAGATACCGGTAATTCAAATTTTGTCAATCTTCTACATAGAATGATTAGGTTGCCTTTATTGTTTGGAATAGCCTATAATACCGGTGAACCGAGTTGTTAACGTAGGCCTACCGTGCGAAACAGTCCACAATGAACAGGCCTCCGCCATGTAGGTGGCCACCTTATTGAAACATAATCAACCTCGCCGTAGTACAGTCAGACTGTGTTAAAAAAAACCATAAATCCATTTCTATCCGACCTGTTGAAATATACATCCATAGAAACGTTTGGTGTGTATGGTGAATGCGGGATTAATTAAACTAATTAAATTGTAATGACATCATATATAGACTACCAAGAAAAAATGTGGGACAGATAGATCTCAGATTGGATATTTGAAGAGACTCAAGTTACGGCTCTGAAACGATATTACCTGACATTTTAGCAATAAAGATGCAGAAATCTCCCATGGAATGTAAACAACGAATAACGTTGACCAGGTCGTAAGATTATCAACTCTTGCACAAGACAAATTGTAAGTATTTAATAATGAGGCCCTGAAATAATATTGAACCCGTATATATGTGATGTTGCTTAAACATGTAGGTTTATTGGGCACCAGTTTAGCTGAGAAGATCCGCTCTGTCGATTTATTTAATTATCATTACCCTTGCCGACAAAATTATTAAAAGAGGCAAACATATAAGCCCTGTGTTCCGACTAAGCACTAGTTGAATGTAACAATAGCCAACAAGCAGGGTTAACCATTAACCATTAAACAAAATAAGCACGTGTTTAGGGCATCAAGGGGCCGAGTGGGGCACCAAAAAGATTTTTTTTAAAAACAACACATTATTTTCCATTTTCCTGTATGTTTTCTTTCATTTTATGGTTCATTATTGTTTATATTTTGGATTACATATAAACTGAAGCACCAAAATATGTTAAGTGATTTAGGCCTATATACGGGTCTAAATCCGGCCCAGCAGACCTTAAGCCTATATAGATGGACGGACATAAATACCCTAGTTTTATATGCATGCATGCATGCGTTTGGTATAGAACTGTTATACGAGTAGGGGCCTACATTCTGTCTTACTCCAAGAAACTATATGCTTCATCAGCCAATTAACCAGTATTCAGTAAAAGCTTCCGATTCCCAGAGCTAAGTTTGTTTAGACTGGCAACTAATACCGTTTATAAATTCGGCTCTATATACATGTATGCCCCGAGGAAAAGTTTATTCGTAGACGCCTCGCTTCCAACTATTTTTAGTTTCTGAGCATCCGGCGAACATTACACGTTTTCGTGTAATATTATTGCTTCCATTCACCTCCGAGATAACTGTACCGGTACGGAAAGTGTCGAAGGATGTTCCGACATGGCGCCACCACTGTCTTACCGGGAAGTAACGAGGGGGGCTCTACTTTTACCCACAGCTAAAATGTGTTATGAAGGTCAGTATAAAAAGGAGCATTGTTTTTAAATTTAAGAATGATTAAGCTTGTTTGATTGATTGAGGTGACACTGGTATCTTTCAAAAATGATTTAGATTGATCTACAGCTGAATGGCATCATAGCATAGTCCCAGTGTATTTATACAGCTGTAAATCGCTGACGATGACTGCACAATTTGCGCCGTTTTAGCGAGTATCACTACATTCAAATGGTCCTGGTTTATGACCAAGCGCGCTGTATACGTAAGGCATGGAAGTAAGCCCGCTTCTGGTATTCATCAAATGGTGATTATCCTTTCTTATCCTTATTTGTTGTCAGTGTTGTTGAAGAACTACCTACCTTCATCCATTATGCTGACACGCTGTCATGTGATTGAAATAACCTTAATACGACACGCCCCAGTCAAACAAACAATGAATTCCAATGTTAGTGTTCATGCATGTTGCCATTGTGGATTGTTTTTAAATATAACGTTCATGGAATTTCTAATTGTGTAATTTGACATAGCTCCTAAATGATAATAAACTTGTTATTTAGAAATTTGGGGAAATTTTCCATTTAAAAGATAATGGGAAAGTTGAAAAATGCTCAATTATTAAAGCTATGCTCCTCTCGGCAATAGAATGCATATTAATTAGCAAAACGGGCATCATTTCTTGCGTTCAATCATGCTCTCTTATTTTCAAATCGAGCTATATCCATTTTGTATAATTGGATCTGAAACATTGGATAATGCTTAAACTACAGTCAAATTCATCCACGCGGCCATGTCTATAGGTACTTTAATCATTAAACAAACATAAGAGCTCTACAAATATTGACCAATCAAATATTTGTCTTGTCACACTATAGGGGCCTATACGTCACGAGACGTTTACTGTCGACTGTTTATAGTAGGGTTTACCTTTGACAGTTCATACGCTTGTTAACCACTTTGTACTCAGCGACAGTGTGCAACCTAACGTACATTAAGAAGCTATTATAGCTGGTGTTTTAAACTGCAAATCTACAGTTCCACAGAGAAAAACGTATTGCTTTCGGCAAGATTTTCAAATCGGTTTAAATTCATAATGCTGTAATGTTTATTAACATAACACACAAGAGTGTAAGTTGCGTGACGACATAAGCAGGGTTGGCCTCGCCAAAAATGTCAGCTACCAGTGGTCGTAAGTAGGTATGTATTTGTAGCCCCCAGTTTATTTTATAAGACGAAGAAACAATAGGCTAGATACCATATATAAGTATGATTAATGGTAACCTTTAAAGAGATAAAGGGGTTAGTGCAGCCATTAGCTTCACTTTAAACAACGAAAGTGAACACTAACGCCATACATTCATATTTATGTTATAATAGAGAAATGTATACAGGCTGTATATTCAGTTTTGGCAGGTCTTGACGTTATTTAAATTTGTCTTGGATTAAAGCTTGCATTGTTTATCATTGGTTTCCCGAAAGCGGTTATTAAGTCTGG
>JARDVA010110653.1:0-11299 GCA_030265315.1 Mopalia swanii
TTGTTTATCATTTCCTGTTTCCTGGATGACCGTTCCAAATGTGGCTGAAACTAGTTCTGGGCCCTAGAGGGTTAAATAAAAACTATGAACATTATTGACCTTTGATAAAATATAGATTACTTGTAATTGAACAGGGAAATATTTGTCCATTTTTTTTTTGTCAGTAAAATTGAGTTTTTATTAAAAAAAAAAAAAAAAAAAATGGGGGGGGGACATATTTTGCTTACCAAAATGATTTCCATACCTTTAATATGTGTAAAAGATCCCTAAACACATCAGTAAAACCCATCAATCAAAATTCTATACTTTTGGGAACAAACGAAATAAGTGTTGACAATTTAATACAAAACAAAAGCAAAGAAACCAAATGAAACTTTTGTTTGAATTTAATTAAAAGGATTCGTCTCCAGTCCCGACGACCCCTCGCCAGGGGCTTTCCTTGGAGTTACCAGACAGACAACGGGGCACATGTCGGAATGCTTCTTACCTGGGTGCAATCCAGGAGTTGGCAGATAATGGGGACCAATCTCACCTGGACGTTAAAACAGGGCTTCAGAAAATCTCACAGGTGTTCATCACAAATGCTGCTAATGTCTTCCTTTTAGAGGTACAGGAGGAGAGTCTGCTTAATGACCAGGTACAACTCCATTCTAAATCATTTTACATTTGATAATCAAGTCTTATTCTGCATATTTATTTACTGACATTCGTTTAAGATTACCATGGCAGTAATTCAACTAACGTGGTGACACTCTTTCAATCTGATTATAACCCTATGGTAAATGGCCGTTTATTTGGGATAAATAAATGCTGTCATTATTTAGCACTGGAGGAGATTACTTTCCAATTTTATCAAAACATATCACATTTTTTTGTTAGTGTCAATTGTTAGAATACATCGCCATCGCTTATATTTAAGTGAAATATCTTTGAGTATGATGGTAAACCCCAATCAAACAAGCAAACAACAAGCCCTATGGGTTGTCACGTCATTTTGTGGACGAATAACCTTAAGTATGGCTTGAAACATTAATCGAACAAACACTTTATGTGTTTGCTACATGTAGTATGTCTATTGTTGACATCGTCATCATATGGCCGTAAGCATTGGGTCACAACACCAATCCATTAACTTGCCAGGAATTTGAAAAGGGACGATTGAGTATTATGTTTTAACATTGATCATATATCCTCTCTGTGAAATAACTCTGAAGATGTAAAGTTGTTTTCTCTTTCCCTAAATACTTTCCTTGGTTATATTGCAGGTTGACTTATGTAAGAGAGTGTTAAACATCTATAGATACATCGTGATGAACATCCCCATGAAGCAGCAGACTTGGTAAGAATTAGATTACATTCTGTTTATGACCAGTAAGAAAACAATGTTATATTATGAGGCTTGGTGCACTGGACCAAAAAAGAAGCATGTTCAGATTTGGGTCTCATATTGAGTGGAGTCCAACTTAACTACTGAAAATGAAGCATCAAACTAAAAATATTCTGATTCCTCAGGGAAGCTACGTATTGCTACACATGCCTTGAGACTGTGTAGCAACTTTCATTCAAGGTTGTGATCCCAAGGGGTCAAGGTCTTATTTTGCCAGATGCCAAGAGTAGTCTGTTGTCCACCTGTATCAGCCCCAGGCTGTATCTTAACTTGTTCGTTCAAGATTATGATCCAGGATCAAGGACCTACGGTTTAAAAAAATACTATCTGGTCTGGCTGTATGTGTTTCGGACTAAACTTCTCATCTGAATTTTTTTAATTTTCAGAAACCTTACATAATGTTTTTTTCTGAAATTGGAAAGTGTCCGAGTGAACCTTGTACACTGTTGCATATGTTGCATCTAAATATTTCTAACAGCATTAAACAACTTCAGAATTGTTTGCTAAACTTTCTTTCTCTCTTTATAGGGAGCAGACATTAAAGGTGTTACTAGGAATAACCTCTGGAGTTTTAAAAGAGTGTCCCCCTAAAGACAAACACAGAACACTGGGAGGTAGACTAGCACAACCCATCTTTCAGGTGAGTAGACTGGCTGAGGACGGTTGCTTCAGGGATGGAAATAAGGGACTAATCAGTGAAAATCGGTCCAATTTTGACTATAACTGGTCAAGATTGGGAAACTTTGCAATGTTAAACAAGAATAACTGATCACACTCAAAGCTAGTTTTCAAAATAGCTGGCAGATCATCACCAGAATCTCCATTATGAACTGCTGTTAAATGACACGTTTGTGCCTTCTTACGATAGAGAGATTAGCACCAGTTGTTGTTTCTGATCTGTGAAAATATCAGACACCACTTACTATTATTTTGTAAAACTTATGGTCCATAAATAAAAAGAAAGTTTGCTGCTATTTTTATTTTTTGGCCACAGTCAGTGGATACTGGTATAGGTTAACCAGGAGCTCTCTCTTTAAAGACCACTCTAATCTCAATGTTAATATACAGTATTTAAGTTTATGAAATGTATTGCTAAAAGACAAAGCTTTCCTTCTTTTGGCATGTGCTATAATTAATAGTGCCATTAATATATTAATTTTCATTGATTTTTTTTGTTCTCATTTTGGTGATGACGAAGTATGACCATCGCCACTAGATTGACCTTGGTCTTTTGAATCACCTATATCAAATTGGTTTTGCCTCGATGTCAGTCCAAGATTTGACTTTCGTCGGCCGAGGGACCATACATTTATCAGATTCTCTCATCTTCCAATGGACCTGAGGAATCTGACTTACATAATAACTCTGACTATTGCTTCAGTGGTTTTCATGAGGTTTTGCCTTGGTTTTCCAAGATATTATATAAGACAATATAAGAAAGGACTTAACCATCATCATTTAAATTAGTTTTGTTGAAAAACCTGGTCATATTAGCCTGACAGGATGCTGATGTTATGTATATACAGATTCCTGTTGTTCCAAAACAATGACCCTCTGGCTATGGGCAGTTTGTTTGAAGAGTGGCAGTGCTGTCTTGACAACATTATGGCAAAGCTTCACATCTGGGTTGTGCTAGTGTCAATTATTGTTGGAATACACCGCTGTCATATAAGTGAAATACCCTTAAGCACACCGTAAAATATCAACCAATTGATGTACTTCTCCAAAGTTTGCATGTCTGTGGACCTCAGGTATATGAGGAAGTCACACCATGTGACTCCGGGGATTGTAGGCATGGTTTTAACAAGATTTCTTCCTGGCTTTCCGCAGTACTTGAGTATGGCAAATTGAGAAGGGGAGGTACATTATAGATGTACATGTTACATTCTAGACCTGTTGATGTTACACTGCCATAACTTTCAGCCGAATGTTAATTTTGTCAATCCAACAGAGTACTTATAAGTACAAGTAAATTTGTGTGTGAATTTACGAACAGTATGACGCTCTGTTATCAATCAATAGACAAATCAGATTGTCATTTCTAATCAAATTATCTGAACTTATGACACTATTTATGTATTGTTTTTGTTTCAGACATTGATTGTGACGTGGATAAAAGCAAACCTGAATGTGTTTATCGGCGGTAAACTGTGGGACCTGTTTCTAGAGGTTCTATCATCACTCACACATTGGGAGGAACTCATCAGGGAATGGGCGGTAAGGTTACAAATAATCCAGTATTCTAATATGTTCTGGTGCTCTCTGGCAAAGGGCAGTTTATTTCGAGATTTGTAATACTGGTTTAATTAGCACTGGAGGAACATTAACTTTCTAACTTTATCAAAACATTTAAATTTGTATGGCTGTGCTAGTGTAACTTATTGCTGAGCAAAACACCAATCAACAATCGAGCTATGTTCTGGGTAGTTTGAAATTATGTCAAATATGTTTAGATTGAAGAACACATTTTGGTTTACAAAAGTATCATAATATTATCTAAAAAGGAGTACGATTTGGTAACACGTACAGATCTGACTAATTCTGCTTACTAAAGCCTACTTCGATGTACCTTCACAAGATCGAGTCCCTAGGTTGACCCTCAGATATATGAGTGAGTCACACTATGTGGCCCCAGCAATTGCGCGGGTGGCTTTTTCGAGTTTTTTTCCTGGTTTTCCACCGAACATTGTGAAGTGGACAATCCGTCATCATATAAGTGAAATACTCTTAAGTACTACGTTAAACCCCAATCAAACAAACAAACAAAGCTATATTAACACATAATTGGGACTCTTTCTTTAAGGGTGTTTTGTTCAAAGCATAGACATGATACTCAACATGATAAAATGGACACATTTTGTATTTGTGTTAGTCTGTGTATTTGCTGTTAGAATATATCACCTAATATAAGTGAAACTCCTTTAAGCATGGCAATAAACACTGATCAATGAAATCAATAAATCCCATTACTGGGTTATGGAATATCGTTATTGCCATAATTGGGTAAAGTTAACATTCTTAACGTAAAAAGATAATTTTAACAATATGAAATACTTATTAAATAATAGGATGACAGTTAAAGTTTAAATCTTTGGAAAGGAATTTGTGAATGTATGTGTATCATTATTGAGAATGAAATTAATTATAACTAGTTCACAAATACATCTATGTTCATATATAATTTTTTTCAAATTGATTTTTTATTCTTGCCCATTCAACGTTGAACTCTAATATCCCTGCATAACCATAACTGTAAATTCGTTCATCGGGTTGCCATTACATAGAATCTCCGAAAATTGTCTTTGGAAACATTATTCTAAACTTGTTCCAGAAAACCATGGAGACGCTGACTCGTGTGTTAGCTAAACAAGTGTACAACCTGGACCTAATGGACCTCCCTTTACAGAGGCTCAGTGAACAGAAAGAAAAAAGAAGACGAGGAAAAAGTCAAGGTGGAGTAGAGAAATATGTAACAAACTGATTCACAAAAGTTATCATGTCAGACTTGTATAGCTGATTTCGGGCTTATCATATTGTCAACTCCTATTGACTGTTCGGCCCCGCGGTCATGGCGTAGTGGTAAGCAAGTGCGCTTTCTAACGCCTACTTCGATTTACTGTTCACGGGATCTAGTCCGTCTGTCGACCCTCAGGTATATGAGTGAGTCACAACATGTGGCTCTGGCAATCGCGGGGGTGGTTTTTACAAGGTTTCCTCACAGTTTTCCACCATAATAGGGCAAGGAACAGTGTGAAGTGGACAATCTGTCGTCATATAAGTGAAATACCCTTGAGTACGACGTTAAACCCCAATCAAACAAACAAACCTATTGACTGTTTGTGGTAAATGTGACATTATTTGAAATCTAGATCTTATCCTAAAATGATTGTACGCATTGAAAGTAAATCCCCATATCCTATTTTGCAGTTGCTTGCACTTTGACAAATATTCTGCATGTGTGCGAAAGGACCTTAATTCCTGTGTAAGAAACATGTCGAACAAGCAAAACAACCAAACTCTTGAATGTTTTTCAGGGATTCCCAAAGCCAAAGAGAGACATTTTTCATCAACAAGTGTGTCCCCTAAACTAGTCACTACTTCATCCTCCACGTCAGCATCCGGTTTAACAACAGCCCCTCCGAGCTTAGATGTGCCGTTTGAAAGAGGGAAGTCACGCTCTGAAGGTATTTGTGTATCTTTGCTTCATTCTATTCTAACTATCCCAGAGCTCCATCATTCTAAGCCGATTCTTGCTGTATTTGTCTTGATGATATGCCTGATTTTTGCTAAGTACATTCTCTCTAACTGTTTTTCCAAGATATTCAATGTCCCAATTAATGAGCTGGCCTTACAAGGGGAGGTTACTGTGACCCAGGTGCTGTCATAGCTAACGGGGCAATACGAAGCTGATTGGTTGTAGCTTCCAGCGCTGTTAATTAGCACACTGTCTTATTTCTCAATGTTTTATGCCCGGTGCTATACTTGTAAATAATTAAATGATTGTTGGTGGTTTCCTTCACTAAAAGGGCTCAAGTAGCATATAAATGAAATAACTTGAAGTAGGGCATAACACCCTAAACAAACAAACCAAATTTTATGAATGTTGATTAACTAAAAAATTCCCTTTTTTTTGACTAGCTGGTCTATTTCTTGCCAGTCTGAATAAAACTTACAGAGAAAATGTACTTAGAGAAATGTCTTGCTGCATGTGTTAACCATTTTCAAATCTCCTGCAACCTGAAAACACCACTGGTGGCTTTATATTTGCATACTATATTCCTCCACAAGCTGTGGATGATCAAGCTTAAAATCTCAATAAGATAATACTGAAACACTTTCAGGAATGTCATTTGTGCATAATGCCTTAAGTGGGCTAATTAAATTGTTTGATTTGGATATAAAAAATATTTTTGATTGTCCCATGATAGTGTAATATTGCATGTCAGTTGAATTGATGTAATGAATTAAAAGTTAAGCATGCATTAAAACAAACTATTTCTTGAAATCAAAATTAAACCCACATTATTCAAATAACAAGGATGGGTGCAACATTTTTAAGAGGCATTTAGAAGTTGGGTTGAATATACACACGGAAGACTATTATGGATTAGGATGGGTGCCTTAATTGGGAAACATTAGTGTACCAGTAATAAGTCCAGAATATGCTACAAGGCATACCTGTTTTGCAATGTGAAAGAGGGTGTCTGAGATGGAGCTTTGTGTTGCCCTGGTGCCCTCAGTTTGTTTGTTTGATTGGTGTTTAATGTCGTACTCAAGGGTATTTCACTTATATGACGACGGTGGTGCCCTCAGAGCTAAGGGGGCAACATGTATCTGTCTTGTCTTTGTCAGTAGTGTTGAGGGTGACTTCCTTCACCCTTTGGGCTGCAGGTCGTCAAAGGGAAGACATCAGATATCTGTAGAAATGCATTTTGTGTTGTGCTTTGCTTCCATCATGTGTGAATGTATAAGCGATGCCATTTGCTTGTGACTGTGTCCATTATGATAACCTGCCCTCAATTGTCAAATACATCATTTGATAGGAATAATCAAAGGAATTTAATAATATAATATCTTTATATGAATTCAAAACTTCACTATTCTATAATTATGATGATATTTCATTTGTCTTAACAAAAAAGCAGCACATGAATTAAATCACATTGGTGGTTGGTGGGGTCATGTGTCTTTATGCCTTGATCTAAGGACAAACACAGGAGGTGTGATCCGCTGTAAAACTACACATTTAGTCTTATTGCACAATGTTTAGCATCGAAATGGAGAGGTGTCCTCTGCTGTAAAATTGCACTTTGTCTTTCTTCACCATATTTGGGATGCAGTGCTTGTCTAATATCTGGGACCGAGGTTATAAAAGTCCTTGAGTATGCTCAAGATAATATTTTTCATGCTCAGCTGAGTTGACTCTGGAGTCGTATCTTAAACACCTCAACAATAGTCTTGAGGACTATGCTCAAGACCTACTCACCCTAACAGCCGACAGAATCAGTGTAGAGCATTTGTACCTTAATTGACAGAAGAGCTCAACAATAGGTTATTCAAGATGTGGAATGTGCATCGATTTTGTACTCAGCTGAGAACTTGCTCTTTATATAACATTTTTTTAACCACTGATTATTGAATAGGAACACAATTCTCAGGAGTTTAAGCACAGGCTCTGACCTGAGTATGCTCAAGATTTTTCAACCTCAGCCCTGGTCATTGAACGTTGTTATGGTGATGCTGAGAATGGCTTCCTTTCACACATTAGTCTGCCAAGCAGAAGCATTTTATATTTCCAAATACACCATAAAACTAACAAGTTTAGTAAATTAATAAGCTAATTAATTTGTCAAAGTTATTTCCTTATACTAATACAGTCATGTTGGGGCAGCTATGGACAACTGTTCAATGTGGTAATCAGCATTGATATCGATTAATTGATAATTAAAAAAGTTTTTATCTTAAAGGTGCAGGTGGTAATAAGATTCGACCAGAAATGTCAAAACAATTGTCGTTAAGTGGCGTGTCTTCCCCCGCCCACTGTCGCACTGCCTCTAGTGTCTCGGACACGGCTATTCCCCGCAGTAGCAGTGAGGGTAACCTCACCATCCCTGAACAAGAGCAAAGGCAGAAAGGTATCACACCAGTTTCATTCAGTTCATTTTCTCTGAAATCATCCGCATTTCCTATATTTTGAGCGGTTGCCCGGAGGGAGCTTCCTGTGGTCCTGGTGCTTTCTGAGCTAAATGACAACACGAAGCCAGTTTGTTATAACATCTTTGTTTTGCGACTTGTAATTCTCTAGACTGATCGGTTTGTTTGCCTACTTGCCAGTGACATTGTGGGGGATGTCCTTTACCCAATGTGTCGGTATGTCATACGAGTGACAGATCTTTAAGTTTGTTATAAACCCCATAAAACAAACAAGTAAAATTGTTGACAGTCACACTATTATGTGAGTTTCAAAATAAATGTGTTACATATCTCCAGAACAATGTGGTAAGAAATTTATTTATTTAACATCAAGGATACTTTTTACTTTATTTTGTTTTGCCTTTGGATTAAATATTTCATTAATCCATTAGTTAATTATAACTGATTTTGCGACAAGTTCCTGTTAATTTGCTGTGTATTTTTTTTATAACAATTGCATTGGATGAGTTAATTTGAGTGCTGTGTGAATTTCTAATCCAGATTTTAATTTTGTTTCATTTCTATTAATTAATAATATGTGTTCAAAATTGTGTCTTTTAGAATGAGACTGTATTTTTATGAACAGTTTTAACTTTTATATAAAAAAGTATCTCCTCCTTTCTTCATTCTGTTATGTATATGTAATATTCTGAAAATTTCTACTTGTTAAAATTTAATCAATCTTTTCCTTTAATGTCCCACTACTATCCAAGTACATCTCTTCAACTCTATATTCAGCTTCACAGTGCCTTTTTACAATCCTTCATTTCTGGCTTTCGCTTTTTATGTCTAAATTTTATAAAACTTCTGTAACTTAAATTTATTTATAATTGTTTGTTGATAATTGCCCTTCTATAAATTTCTGTCAATAATTATTGTCGGCAGTAGTTTTGTAAAATGTTAAAATTAAATTTGAGATATTAAAATTATTCTTGAAGGAATAGTATAATATTTGTACATCCTTTTTTAAATGTGGGTAATCAGGGCAAAGTGGTACAACAAGCAGATTTTGTCTCTCACTGTAAAACTACACGCTTTGGTTTTTTGCACTTCTTGGGATCGTTTGTTGCCAGTGACATCAACGGGCGGTTGGAAGAGAACTTGCTTTTGTCACACTGCTCCCAGATCTAAGGGCCGGCGGTTGGAGGGAGCTTCATGTTGCCATGGTGCTCTCAGAGCTAATGGGGAACAGGAAGCTGATCTGTTTGTGGTGTCTGTATTGCGTCCTGTATTTGTCCCGTCCTGTCTTTGTTTGTTGCCAGTGGTGTCGAGGGTGGTTTCTTTCACCCATTGGGCTGGCACGTCGTCATATAAGTGAAATACCCTTGAATATGACGTTAAACCCCCAATCAAACAAACAAACCTGTCCTGTCAAGTCTTTGTTACCTATGGCCCAGGGTGATTTGCTTTACTCATCGGGCTGGCATGCTGCCTTATCAACGAAATAGTGAAGTACAGTATAAAACCTTAAGCAAGCAAGCAAACAAACATACAAACAAACATACAAACAAACCAGTGACATCAAGGGCAAATCCCTTAACTATTTGTGCACACTGTCGTCGAGTGAATTCATTTTCACTATTGGCCAATACAATTATCAAATTAAACTATTCATTGAAGTGTAAGATTTTCATGTATTTTATTCTGAAAGAATGAATATAATTATGAAACCAGTTATTATATTTCAAGACAAAAGGCAAAATTGCCAAAACTTTTGTGAAGTAATAAAGAAAAACTGGATAGCTATAACCTTGTGTTCAAGGTTATTGTTTGAAAAGACATGCAGGTGGTTGACAACTGTTATCCTGAGTTTCGCCGAGCTAACTGACAACAGGAAACCAATCTTTGCTTCGAATCTTGTTGTCTCATCTTTGTTGTTGCCAGTGGCAGTCATATGAGTGAAATAACCTTTAGTACAACCTTAAGCCCCAGTTAAACCAACAAACAAACTGGAGAGGCACTTTCATTGAATCTGGGCAGTTACTGCCCCCTGTCAAGCTAGTACAACTGTTTAACTGATGCTACATGTACTTGAATCGGATAAAGGCTGTATCATGTACTTGTCATTTATTTAGGAACCAGTTTCAGCAGTGATGTGAGTGCTAGGTCCTCCGATACCTCCTACAGTCTTAACTCAGACTCTCTGGGTAAGTGAAATGGACAATCCTTCACCATATAAGTGAAATACCCTGGAGTACAACCTTAAACCTCAATCAAACAAACAAACATACTCTAGTTAGTCAGGTGGCAGTGTCTTATACCTCTTCGAGTCTTAACTCAGCTAGGTAGTGAAAGTCAGGTGAAAATATCTTACAATCCATAGTTTTAAGAGAAACAATTTTTCTAAGACCATTATGATGCAGAAGGTATGTCTGGACAATACTGGATACTCCCAATTTTAAATATTGAAATATAGATAGATATTGATAACATTGAAACTTAATTAAAAACCTAATTGAATTCATGTCAACAAAAACAAAAGCTGCACACTTTGGGTCTTTATTTCTCGGTATAATTGCTATACATCCAAATTAATAATAAATAACAACATCTTGCTAGTGACTGTATAATATGCCAACTGAAAAACTCAATTAAAAACTTAAATTTAACTATTTATAATGATAATTTCAACAAAAAAAATTCAATTTTATGAAATGTTGTTCCTTTTGAGCCCAAGGTTTCAAGAAAGTTGATTGCTCCAGCTAATTCGAATGACCTTATCTGATACCTTATACTACAATATAGTCTAATCTCAAACAATTTATATGTGTCTGATGTTTAAAATTTAAAATTCCTTGTTATAAAGTGTTTGTAATAAATATTTGTGGTTAATGTTATAAAATGGTTTATGTTTCAAGGTGTAGGCGTAGAGGATCAGGAAGTGGCCAGTGTGACAGCCAGCCTTCTCACTGACTCTAGTTCTGTAACCAGTGGCGACAGCTCCATGGTTCAATATGTACAGATGGAAAGTAGTACTGAGAAATCAGACTCAGATACTCTCATTAGAGGTAAGTCTTTTTTTTTTAGCGAGGGACGGAAGGGGGTTAGCTGTTTGGCTGGTGATCTCGGAGTTTTGGAGTGACATGAAGCCAATCTGTTTCTGATGTCTTTGTATTACCTCCTGTGATTGTCTTCTATTTATCCTGCCCCGTGGGGGAGCGGGTTGGCCAGTCCTGCAGAATACTCCCTCGGCTTCCTCGGTCGATCGTAAGAGGCGAG